>QRFJ01000689.1:0-99459 GCA_006176705.1 Cocos nucifera
AGTTATTATGGAATATGTCTTAGATCTTTTGAATTCTCAAGTTTTAGACCTAATTAATATTTTATAATCTTAAAGTCTTAATTAAGTAGAGCGATTCATAAACAAAATGCATAAATAAATTCTAGAGTTTCAGATCTAGAATTTTGCCAGAAAGTAAGTTTTTGATTTTCTGATTAAGGCGAACACGAGCACCCCTACAACATCATACAGGAACACCCCATCGAATGGAAGAGAGAGGGCCTTCAAACCCTTCTTCATTTCTTATTGATCGGACGGCCAAGAGGAACGCCTTAATTCAGGAACATTCAATACTACAAAACAGTATCAAGATCTTATCACTATATCTCATATACAAACGTACGATCTAATCATGGCATATTTTGCATACATCTCAATGTATCAAATCATGCATATTTTTTAAGGTCTAAAATTATCTCATAATAAATCTAAAAATTAGATTTAAATTGATTCTTATCAAAATAAACCCTAAATTTAGATTAATTATGTTAGAGACTATTCTCAACCACTAGTCTAGACATGCATCAATCAACATCGTCATAATGATGTTTAAAATTAAATAATTTTATTTGCACTATTTTTAGATGTCATTTTTTAACCATTATACATATCAGAAAATAGTAAATAAATAGAACTCTAAAATATGGATTAATCAATTAAACTTGAAAACATGCCAGGAGCTGATTTGCTATTAGAACTATTCTTATTGATAGAACTAGTTCATGCATATCATTCTAATCTAGATCCTAATCATTTAATTTTAATCTTTTTCTAATTTCAGATCTGATCACATATTCATGTGACATACTAAGAAACTCAATTATTTCTTTTGCATAAAATAAATTTAAAATCAGATCTAAAGCATTTTTAGAACCAATGCTCTGATATCAATTGAAGGGAAATCCTGATTTCTCGATGCCAGGTTCAATTCAGAATCTGATCAGTCAAGAGATATATTTCGGAATTTTTCTCTTTGATCTGTATCAGATTGGAATATTTTAGATCTAATTCTTATTATTTTAATAAATAAAATAAATAAGAATAAATTAAATTTAATTTAATTTACCTGATTTGGGTAATCTTATTATCCTTTGATGGATCCTGTATGCAAACTGGAAGGTTTGGATCTAGCCATGCAAGCGCCTGGCTTCTATCGGTATCCACTCAGGCCTGGATCTAGAGAATCCTCTCTCTCTCTATCATAATCTCCAAAAAATCAGTCTGGATCCTGATTTGGAGGAATCTCAAAACTCCATTTTGAAGATCAGCAGTCGTCCATTGCAACAGTGCAGCCTTTCTTGCTCTTTTGATCGCCTTTCTTTGATCTGGATCGCACAACCAAGTCCAAAACTCCTTTTGTGATAATGGAGAAGGAGAGGAGAAGGAGGTTTTGAGCATGGAGGAAGAGGGGAGACGCAGGCCTTGGGCCTATGGGAATTATAATTCTCAATTCATATCATTCTTAATATGAGTTGGGGCTAGGGTGGTCTCTATTGTATTAGACTCAACTGTGATCCAACTCTTCTTTCCCAACCAATCACAACCAGCTTGCTAAAATTAGATCTAAAATCTAATTGATGAGACAAATAGAGCTTCCCTAAGATTCCTCCTTAGAGGGCACCTAAGACCAGTCAAAAGCTGATATTCTTAAGAAGAATCTCTATTGGATCAAAAAGGAGCGTGGAGTCCTTGTCCAACGCCAAGCGACTCCTAGGCGCACTCACTGGCACACGGCTGCACTGGGCCGGCCGCCGTAGCCTAGCTGCACGCCTAGGGTGGCCGTGCGCCCTCCTCCTTCTAGATTTTGGTAGGGGACAGGCTCCACCACAGCTCTACACATAGGTGCATGAGCTTGGTCAAAGTCAAAGTATCATGGTCAACGTTGAACCAGTCAAAGGTAAGATTTTGACCAAGTCCAAAGAACCAGAAATGGACAATACCAATAAATGGTAAAGGTAAATGTCTTTACAGAAATAAGAACAACCTTTTCTGACTTGGACATCCTCCAGTCAGGACCATATGGAAGGCCTTGATTGAGCACAAACTTCCTTTGGCTACAGAAAGGCAACTTTATTTATGATAGAAAAAAGAAGAACGTTCTAGTTCAATTGAGTGCTAGCACGATTTTTTTTGACCTAAATTGAATCTCATTTCAGATCAATTGAACTATATCAGTTAATTGATGATCACCAGATTTAGAACAACCCTTGTTTGTGTGACCTAGTTAGTTCAGTTCTGTATGGTAACTGGATAGTTGTCATGATCCTATCATACGACATCATCGAAACTTCCTTTCGATGATCGAACTCTTCTCTGATTCGAACAGCTAGAATTGATCGCAGTCATGATAACTCATTCTTTAATTGTGCTTCCCAAAATCCACGCAGTGACACCTAGCAGTATATGGTGACAAGCCCATCAAAGCTGAATGCAAACCTCTTGGTGCAGCTACTCTATGTGATTCAGTTCCTTCTAATCTTGATTGCTTAAATCAAGATTAGGGTTAAGTTAAACTCGTCAAACCCCTAGTTGTCTGTCATATAGTAATTATTACGACTTCGAGTCAATGTGAAAATCTTAATAGGAACCTCTTTTATTATTTACACTTTGCCATGGCCATGGGCTTCTGAACTTGATTCTCATGATTATCATAGGGGCTTCGCTTTCCTCTTTACCACCGAGGTAGATTAGATTCCATCTTGATGCCATCCAGTTTCCTACAATGACCATGCTATAGCCCAACCTAACACCTTAGGGTTTCCAATATGGCTTAGGAGGACTGAGTAATGTGTTAGTTCACAACTATACACGACACTCCTCAAGGTGAGACTGTCGATGCACCTTAGGTAAAGAACCAGACGCACTACTAAACACGCATGAGTCAGTCATGTGACGAGAAGATAGACTCCTAATGACTACTCGAGGTGGTCACGCTCAGTTGCCCTCGTTCTCTAATGAGTACCTATACTCTCCGCTGCCGGTGTCTCCACACCCTAGACTAAAGACTCATCTCCTAAAGAGAAGAATTGTACACCACCTTTCGGATGTCAATCACCAAATCCTCGTATGATCGATATGGTCAGGAGCAATTTATGAGTTAATAATGATTATTCATGTCTTAAATTTTCAACTCTTGAAAATATGAATTATCATTATCATTAACTCAAAGAATGTATCACAGACACTAAATACACATATGTGATAGAAAATAACCCATTTATTGATTTTTAGTCAAAATTATAATTTTGCCCCTAGAAGTGTATTACAAGTGTCAGCCAATTCTAGCTTCTAGGGCACATATATCTAACAGAGGCTACCAATTCATTAAAATAATGGAAGGACCATTAGACTAGTGTTAATTAATTCAAGTATTAATAAGATTTCATATTTTTCTTTCAGATAAATAGAATGGCTAGTGTAAGTCCGCTCCGTTCACTATCGGACAATGACAAGCTTTTAGGATCTAATTATGAGAAGTCTAGTATTGATCCTAGTCAGACAGACCTGAAGAGAAATTATCCTCTTGACTTGAATAGGCTGAACAGGAGAAATCAGCAAATTGTTGCTGATCAAAATTGTTATATGATAATAACTTGCAATTACTCTATTTGTAATACATCTACCTAGGTATTAGATACCTGAAGTTCAGTTTACATATGCAATTCACTGCATGAACTTTAAATTAGTAGAAAATTTGAGAATGGTGATGGATTCCTTAATGTTGGGGATGGAAGTAAAGTTTCAATTCTAGCACTAGAAACTCTTCGGTTTGTTTTCAAAATTAATAATATCGTTTTAAGTGACTATCACTATTATCCATCTTTTATGATGAACATAATATCTGTTCGACTTTTGACCCAAGATAGTTATTATTAATTAATAAAAAAAATTATTATGATATTATTATGAATGATGTTACAGTAATAAGAGGATAATTAGCATTTATATATTATCATAGCCTATTAGTGTAACGTACACGTCAAATAAATGTTCGAAACTAGACAATATCATCAATGCCTATCTTTGGCACTATAGACTCGATCATATAAACAAGAATAGGATCAATAAGTTAGTCAAGGAGCATATTTTTGACATCCATGATTGTGAATCATGAGCTACCTGTGAGTCCTGCCTTCTTGGTAAGATGACCAAATCATCTTTTTTTAGAAAAGGTGAACCGACTACTGAGCTTCTGAGTCTAGTACATATTGATGTATATGAATCTTTAAACACATGTGCTAGAGGTGGGTTCTACTAGTTCATTATATTTACTGATGACCTATCTAGATATGAGTACGTCTATCTTATGAAGAGTAAATTCGATTCATTTAAAATATTTAAATGATATCAAAATGAGGTAGAAAAATAATTTGGCAAGAGTATTAAAACTCTTCAATCAGATTGAGGAGGTGATTACCTTTCTAATAATTTTTTGACATATCTAAGAGAGAATGAAATTCTCTCACAATGGACCTCTCCTGAAATACCACAGCACAATGGTGTATCCAAAAGGAAGAATTAAATCTTGTTGGACATGGTTCTGAAGAAAAATCTAATTTTCTGCCACAGGATCATCCAGATCTGATCAGATCTAAGATAGATTTTTTTACAAAAATTTTTATGATCCGATTAGATAAAAGAGTTCTTAGATTTGATCAAGGTGATCTAATATTAAAAATTAAAAATAAAATTAAATCAGATTTAATTTTAAGTATCTTATTAGGTAATCTGATTATCTTGCGATGATCTTGTTGGTTTCTAAGGTTCTGGAAGGAGCCACACACATGCCTAGCCTCTATCGGTATCCACTCAGGCAGGATCTGAACATCTTTTTCTCATAAATCTTCTCTTTAAAGATCATATCTAAATCTGATCTGTAGATCCTTCAAAATTATTTTTGAAGGTAGCTCATCCATCTCACGAACATCGTCGCGTAGATCATGAATCTTGTGCCAAAAATCTTAGACCTTCAACTCAGATTTGTGCCTAACTTTTTAATCTTGTAGAAGAGAGGGAGAGAGAGAGAGGATAGAGGGGGCATGGGATATGGTATGGGTGACAGCACCTCTACATGGAAAATAAAATCATGAGATCATAGCTTTTTAGCGTGAGAAGGTTTAAAAACCAATGCCACATAGGGTCCCTTTTTGACCAAATAACCAATTTATTTGATCATTAGGACTCTAGGACTTATTCTCCATGTGAAACAATAGATCCCATCTAGTTTTTGTCATCAAAAATCAATCAAAAAGTGGGCAACATGAGTAGATAAGGAAGAGTCTATTGCGCCTAAGACTATTCCCTCAAGAGTTTGATCCAAATCAAACTCTATCAAAACCTAGTCAAATAATCACTATAAATTATGAAATTTGGCACACCCATGAAATAACTCAAGTCCTATCATATATCCAAAAATTAAATCAAAATGATTTCTATAGAATTTTTTAGAAGCATTTGATTAGGTCATCCTCAATTCTCTCAATTGGGTCAACTTTTGACCGTAGTCCAATTATACTAGGAATGGATTTAATTTCTATAATTAATCTGACCTGGACTTATATCAGTTAGACAAAAATAAATTCATTCAAGATATAGAAATGAGTCAAATCAATTTTGACTCGATTGCGATGAATCAGAAAGATTACAAAAAAAAAAAGCCAGGCTCAATCGTGTGCTAGCATAATTACCTTGAACCTGATTGGATCTAATCCAAATCAATCAAACTAGGTTAGCACAATTGATGACATCTAGATCCAAATTCTTGTTTGTGTAATCTAGTTAGGTTTAGTTTTGTATGGTAATGAGATATGTCATGATCTCTATCATCGACATCATCGAATACCTTTCAATGGATCAAAACTTTTTTGATTCATATAATTAGAATGATCGATCATCAAGATCATTCTAATTGCTTTCAAAATCCACCAGTAACATCTAGCAGTATATGGTGGCAACCCATCAAAACTGAAAGTAAATCTCTTGGTGCAGCTACCTATTTGATTGGATTCTTCTATCTTAAGCTCCAATAGGATTAGGGTTAAGGTGAACTCGTCAAATCCAAATCCATCATATAAATTAATCATTTGATTCGAGTCCAATGTGAAATCCTAATAGAAACTCTTTTTATCATCTTCACTCTGCCATGGCCATGGGCTTAAGGACTCAATCTCATGATTATCATAAGACTACTCCGCATCCATCGAGATAGATAGATCTTCTATTAGTGCAATCCAATTCCTACAATGAATATGCTATAGCCAACATACACCTCAGAATTTTGAATGGCTAGGAGATCGAGTTATGATATAGTCAAACTATAATACCCTCAAGGTGAACTGTCGATGCACCTAAGATCAGAGAACCAGACACACCACTGTAGTATCGAGCCAGTCATCGATGAGAAGATAGACTTTCTTATGATTGCTCAAGGTGGTCATGCTCATTGCCCTCGCTCTCTAATGAGTATCTATACTCTCGCTCCGGTGTCTCCACACCATCGACTCAAGATACATCTATCCTAAAAAAATGATCGTACACCAACTTTTCAAATCGATCACCATCCTTATGATGATCCTATGGTCGAGAGCAGTTTATGAGTTAATTATTAAAATTCATATCTTAAATTTTCAACTCTTAAAAATATAAATTATCATTACCATTAACTTAAAGGATGTATCACAGATACTTTAAATACACACTATAATAGAAAATAATTATTTTATTAATTTATAATCAAAGTTATAAAATTACCTTTAGAAGTGTATGATAAGTGTTTAGCTAATCTGGCTTTTAGGACACACATCTAATTGGTTCGATCCATGATGAGGTTTGCAAGTCTGCCTATTTCTTTTTGAGGGTATGCACATGAAACTGCTTATTTTATTTTGAACATATTCTGAGCAAGTGTATTGCAAAGACTCCATATGAGATATGGACTGGGCATATGCCAACACTCTTTCACTTTAAGATTTGGGAAAGTTTGACTTAAGTCAAACATTTGTAGTTAGAAAAACTTGGAACAAGGTTCGATAAGTGCTTGTTTATAGGATATCCCAAGAAAACTAGGGGTTATTACTTCTATCTTGCTGAAGAACAAAAGGTGTTCGTCAGCAACAGAGCTATCTTTTTGAAAAAGACGTTCCTTATGGAAGGAACTACTACCTCTAATATTGAACTTAGTGAAGTTTAATAGATGAAAGAATTGGCACATTCTAGTGAACCTACAGAACTAGATTTAATAAGATCAAATCTAGAGCCCGTTGAAAAGGCACCTTTAAGGAGATCCGATAGAGTACCACATCAACTGAATAGATATTATAATTTTTTGATCCAGGATGATGATCCTATTAAACTCGATGAGAATTATGAGGATCCGATCACTTACATGGATGCCATGTAGAGGTCCAATTTTAATAAGTGGCTGGAAGTCATGAAGTCTGAAATAGAGTCCATGAAGGTCAATAGTATATGGACACTGGTTGATCCACCTGAAGGGATAAAACTCATTGGATGTAAACAAAATTTTAAAAGAAAAAGGGGCATAGATGGGAAGATGCAGATCTATAAAGCTCATCTGATTGCCAAGAAATATTGTCAGCATTATGGTATTGAGTATGATGAGATATTTTTTCTGATAGCAGTGCTCAAGTCCATTTGGATCATACTTGTAATAGCGGCATACCTAGATTATGAGATCTAGAAAATGGATGTGAAGATAGCTTTCCTAAATGGAGAGCTAGATGAAGAGGTGTATATGATATAGCCCAAGGATTTCACATCCACAGATGAGTCCAAGGTGTGCAAGCTTTAGAGATCTATCTATGGATTGAAGTATGCATTACGGAGTTGGAACATGCATTTTGATAAGATGATCAGAACGTATGGGTTCATTAAGAATGGAGAGGAATTCTATGCCTATAAATGAGCTAATGATTCTGTACTAGTATTTCTTATACTATATGTGGATGATATTCTCTTAGTCGAAAATGACATCCCTGCCTACATGGAATAAAGATTTGGTTGTCATCGCAATTCTCCATGAAGGACTTGAAAGAAGCTTTCTACATCCTGAGAATGAAGATTTATAAAGATAGATCTAAAAGGTTGCTTGGGTTATCCCAGTCCACGTACATTGATACTATGCTAAAAAGATTCAGCATGGTAAATTTCAAGAAGGGCTATCTCCCAATAAGCCATGGAATTACTCTCTTGAAGAGGGATTATCAGGCAACTCCACAAGAGAGAGAGCATATGAATAGAATACTATATGCTTCGATAGTAGATTCTATTATATATGCCATGATGTGTACGAGACCGAATGTTGCATACTCACTAGGGATAGTGAGTAGATATCGATCTGATTCAGGTGAGAATCATTGAAAGGTTGTAAAGATAATTCTGAAATATTTGAAAAATACTAAGGATCAGTGGCTCATTTATGGAGATGTTGACTTGAAACTTATGGAATATACTGATTTTAGTTTTCAGTCAGATCATGATGACAGTAAGAGTGTATCAAGTTATGTATTTATCCTAAATGATGAAGTGGTCTACTGGAAGAGTTCCAAGCAACACACTATAGTCAATTCTGTATGCGAGGTGAAGTATGTTGTGGCATCCGATGTTGCAAAGAAAGCCATGTGGCTGCAAAAGTTCATCAACGAGCCGGGAGTGGCATTCTCTTTAAAAGGTCGGATTTTGCTTTACTGTGACAGCACTGGAGCCATAGCTCAAGCGATGGAGCTGAAAGCACATCAGTGCACCAAGTACCTTCTACATCGCTACCATCTTGTATGAGAGATCATGGACCAAGGTAATGTCGACCTTCAGAAGATTGATAAAAAGAAGAACATGGCCGACCCATTTACTAAAGTCTTAGAATCAAAGAGTTCGATAATCAAAATGAAAGATGGGTATTCGATACTGTTCTGAATAGCTTTAATCTAAGTGAGAGTTATCGAAAAATGTATCCTAAAGTCAATCATCTAGATTATAGATAGTTGAGCTGGTTATAAATGTACTTAAATTATTATAATAAATAAAATTATTATTTTAATATTTTCATCACTTTTGTGCATCTTTCTATAATGAACTCTTCTGTGATGAAGTCCTTACGACTATCTAGACTCGACAAAAAAAAATTATCATTTAGTCCTTAAACTTGTTCGCGACCAAATGATACGTTGTTACCCAGGATGACAATGTACCGAGTGTAGATCATTGTGTGCCATATACGTTAGTTGTCCTCTTAACTAAGAAGTATGTTGTACTGGTATGGCATACAGGAGAAGTATAGAGATATATTTTACTGAACATGATCCAACTGTATAGCTCTCTGCTATCAAGAGTTGCTCATAAAGGATATGGGTATAAGTGTTCCTTAGACTTAACATCACCATGGTGACTTGCAAGTAACTCACTGCACTTAGGTGCTGGACTACCTAAATTTCTAATTCAGTGATAGAAAGTTATTAGGTGCAATCAAGTACTTATTTTATCAGTGCGTGAGTCAAGATAGGAATGACCCCTCCAAGTATTGAAGTAGATGTATTACTATATTTTAATTTAGCAAAATCTCGACTGGCATAATCCATTCGATGGACATTAAATTTTCAAATATACTGTAGATGACTTTTCAAGATTGATAGTTAAATCCTAGATCATCTTTTAAGCATTAAGATCAAGGAAATGAATTATACAATAACCATATGCCACAGGTTCATCGATGTTGCATTGCGACTATTCGACCTATCTGGACATCGGGTATCATTGCTAGGTGATCACATCGATTGGTACAGAAAATTGATTTTGATGCTACCGATTTAGGATTCGAACCTATGGGGTCACACACAAAAGAAGTTCCTACCTAATTTGATGGCTGATCAAGAGTCTCAATGGTCTGAAACTCTATGGTCAAGAGTTCCACTAGACTAGGACTCTATGATCAGAAGTCTCACTGGACTGGGACTATACTTTTATGGATCCTATTGGACTAGGACTCTGAGTTCTACTTGTCTGAAACTCTCTAATCAAGAGATTCACTAGTCTAGGACTCTTTGATCATGAGTTCCATTCATTTAGGATACTTCGATCAAGAGTCTCACTAGTTTGAGACTCTTCGATCAAGAGTTTCATGTAGATGAGACTCTATTGCCCAGACATCCATCCAATTGAGACTCTATATTTATTGAAGGATTAATTAGTAATTTAATTATTAATTAGCTTAAATTGATTGAGCAATAAATATTTGATTAAATCTGATTGAATTTGATTTGATTGGGTTTGACCTGATTAGATCATGAGATGACCTAATCGCTATAGAAGATTCAACCCTAATTTGATCAGAGGTCTGGACCTAATTAATTTCTAATTTGATTATATTTTAATTAGGTTGGATTAATTCTAATTTGGTTAGATTTAACTTGATCTAATTAAGTCTAAAAAATTAATTTGGTTGAAACCAATTTGGACCAAGTCAAATGAGTTTTGAATTTCAAATCCTAATCTTCCTGCGCCACCTCATTTTTGACCATGCCCTCTCTCTCACGCAATTTAAGTTTTTGCATGTGAGATTCTCATGCCTAGGTGGTATTTGCATCTCCTTTCTTTTCTACCTTTGACCTGGTCCAAATGTTGGACTAGTTCCAAGCAAGTTAAATTTTGAATTCAACTTGAATTTATTAGTAATTACAACTCCCCATTCTTATCTGCATCCCATGCCCCTTATGAATTCATGCAAATATTTTTTGCATTTCTAAGTATGGGTGCATCGAAGAAGAGTCCTTCTATGCATCAATCACTCTGGTGGGCGCTGGAATGGGATAAGGAGTCCACTTGAATTTTAAATTCAAGTGGATTGTTGAAACTCCCTAACCTCCTTTAGCTTATCCTTTCTCATGCATAATTCCCACCACATGCACGCCATTTTGAAATGTGATTTTTTATGCATGCATGAAGGTGTGCATGAGAAGTTTGAGGGATCATGGAGAAGTTTCTTTGTGAGAGAATTGTAGAGGAGGGCATCCATTTTGGGCATGCAAAAATTCAACAAGAGGGAATCTTGTGCCAACATTCCTCACACCTCATTTTCTTATTTTTCTATCTTTTGTCACCCATCTAAAAAGTATTTTGAGATTGGGTGTATGATAGAGGGAGAGTCCCTCTATCCATAAAAACTCATTTCATGAAAAAAATTATTGAAGAGCGAGCATGAGAGCATTCCGGGCGTCAGGGTTTTCGATGCATGTAAAATTCTAGAGTTGGGACTCAGGGTTTGGATGGAGAGATTCGGCACTGTAATTGCCAGATCACCACCAAATTTGATACACCATCTCATCATCCTTCGAAGTGAAGAAAAATCAAGGTTTTCCTACCGTAGGATGCATCTAATCGGATCATATTTGTAGCAAAATAATTTAAATTTTTTCATAATCTGTTCAGATCTGAGAGTTCTCAAATCTGATTAGATTGATCTAAAATTAGATACAAAAATAAAAATAAAAATAGTAATATCTGATATCATCTGATCGGATGAACCGTTCATCCTGCAGTGATAATCTGTTGTTGTCGAGGTTCTAAATCTAGCCACACACATGCCCGACCTCTACTATACCACCCCAATTAGTTCTCGGGCATCTGATTAATTGACTCTGAAGCTTCAAAATCAAGTGGTCGTCTCAACACTCTTCTGATCTTCGACTGGAATTTTAGCTCAATTTGGTAAGAAGAGGATACAAAATTGTTAGATATATGTGCCCTAGAAGCCAGAATTGGCTGACACTTGTAATACACTTCTAGGGGCAAAATTATAATTTTGACTATAATTAATGAAATGGGTTATTTTCTATCACACATGTGTATTTAGTGTCTGTGATACATCCTTTGAGTTAATGGTAATGATAATTCATATTTTCAAGAGTTGAAAATTTAAGACATGAATAATCATTATTAACTCATAAACAGCTCCCGACCATAGGATCATCACGAGGATGGTGATTGATCCGGAAGGTTGGTGTACGATCGCTTCTCTTTAGTAGATGAGTCTTGAGTCTACGGTGTGGAGACACCGGAGCGAGAGTACAGGTACTCGTTAGAGAACGAGGGCACTGAGCGTGACCACCTCGAGTAGTCATTAGGAAGTCTACCTTCTCGTCAATGACTGACTCGATGCTGCAGTAGTGTGTCTGGTTCTTTGACCTGAGATGCATCGGCAGTTCACCTTGAGGGTGTTATAGTTTGACTACACCATTACTCGGTCTCCTAGCCATATGGAACCCTGAGGTGTATGTTGGCTATGACATGTTCATTGTAGGAACTGGATTGCATCAAGATGGGATCTATCTACCTCGGTGGTAGAGGAGTAGCCCTATGATGATCATGAGAATCAAGTCCAGAAGCCCATGGCCATGGCAGAGTGAAATAATAGAAAGAGTTTCTATTTAGATTTTCACATTGGACTCGAATCGAATGATTACATCATATGACAGAGACTAGGGTTTGACGAGTTCACCTTAACCCTAATCTGATCGGGGCTCAAGATAGAAGAACTTAATCACACAGGTAGCTGCACCAAGAGGTTCGCATTCAGCTCTGATGGGTTGCCACCATATACTGCTAGGTGTCACTGGTGGATTTTGGGAGCAATTAGAATGATTTAGATGATCGATCATTCTAGCTGTTCGAATCAGAAGAGTTCTGATCCATCGAAAGGAGTTTCGATGATGTCTATGATAGAGATCATGACATATCCCATTACCATACAGAACTGAACCTAACTGGGTCACACAAACAAGGGTTTGAATCTGGTGATCATCAATTGAACTGATCTAGTTCAATTGATCTGAATGAGATTCAATTAGGTTCAAGGAAATCGTGCTAGCACTCGATTGAACCTAACGTTCTTCTTTTACTATCATAAATAAGTTGTCCTGACTGAGCCAAAGGAGTTTGTGCTCAATCAGAGGCCTTCATATGGTCTGACTGGAGGTTGTCCAAGTCAGAATAGGTTGTCTTATTTGTAAGACATTACCTGCCATTTTTGGTCACCTGCCATTTCTTGTTCTTTGACTTTGGTCAAAAGTCTACCTTTGACTGGTCAAACGTTGACCATTCACCCTTTGACTTTTGACCACATGTCATGCACCTATTGGAGAGCTGGTGGGGGCCTGTCCCCCTGCCAGAACCTGGCAAGGAGAAGGGCGCACGCCAAGGGTGGCGTGAGCCCAAGTAGGAGGCGCCTAGGAGTCCTTGTTGGACAAGGACTCCACCTCCCTTTTGGATTCCAATCAGAGTTCTACTAAGAATCCAGTTTGACTGGTCTTAGGCGCCCTCTAAGGAGGAATCCAGGGGTCTCTATTCCAACCAATCAGATTTAGATCTGATTTCACAAAGGGTTGTGATTGGTTGAGAGGAAGAGGAGTTGGATCACAAGAGGTCTATAAATAAGACCCTGCGCCCAACCCTAATTCCAATGCTATTAGATACGCCCCAAGGCTGCCTCTCCCCTCCTTCTCCATGCCATAGTCTCTTCTCCCTCTTGCTCTCCACGTCCAAAAGGTGTTTTGGACTTAGTTTGGTGCGATTCAGATCAAGGAAAGGCGATCAAAAGCAAGAAGGCTGCGCTGCTGCAAAAGGACGACTGCAGATCTTCAAAAGAGTTTTGAAGATCCTCCAGATCAGATCCAGATCTGATTTTTGGAGGTGTGATAGAGAAGAAGAGGATCTCCAGATCCAACCCGAGTGGATACCGGTAGAGGCCAGGCGCTTGCGTGGCTAAGATCCAGAACCTTCCGCTGCAATCAGGATCATCTACAGGGTAATAGGATTACCCAAATCAGGTAAATTAAATTTGATTTAATTTATCTTATTTTATTTTATTTATTAAAATAATAAGAATCAGATCTGAAACATATCAAGATCTGATTGAGATCAAGAGAAAATTTTTGAAATATATCTCTTGATCTAATCAGATCTGGACGAACCTGGACCGGGAAATCAGGATTTCCCTTCAACTGGTATCAGAGCCATGGTTCTAAATTGTTTAGATCTGATTTTAATTTTATTTTAATTAGAAAATAAAGTGATTTCAGATGTCACATGAGATGTGATCAGATCTGAAATCAGAAAAATTAAAATTAAATGATTTGGATCTAAGAACATGAAGATATGCATGACTAGTTCTAGAATAGAATAGTTCTATAGAATAGTTTTGCATGTCTTTGATTTAATCTGATTAAATCATATTTTAGATCTTCTTATTTACTATTTTCTGATATTATAAGTGTTATAATAACATCTGATAAACAGCAAATAAAAATTATTTAATTTTAAATATCATATGAGATATGATAGATGCATGACTAGACTAGTTGTAGAATAGTTCTACATAATTGTCTAGATTAGAATTTATTTTGATTAGATCAATTTAAATCTAATTTTTTAGATTATTATGTGATAATTTAGATCTGAAAACATGCATGATTTGATACATGAGATGTATGCAAAATATGCCATGATTAGATCTAAACTTTGTATATGAGATATATGATATAGATCTGATAACTGTTTTGTAGTATTGACATGTTCCTGATTAAGGCGTTCCTCTTGGCCGTCCGGTCATAAGAACGAAGAAGGGTTTAAAGGCCCTCTCTTCCCATTCGATGGGGTGTTCTTATGACGTGTAGGGGTGCTGCGTGTTCGTCCTTAATCAGAAACCCAAAACTTACTTTCTGCAAAACCCTAGATCCTGAAACCCTAGGATTTATTGTGCATATTTTGTTTATGAACCCAACTTAATTAAGAATTAAGTTTATGGAATATTAATTAGGTCTAAAATTGAGAATTTCAGATCTAAGACATATTCATAATACTGGGTTCGGGCTTGGGTAGCTCAATTAGGTCTAAGCGGTTGATCAAACCGAATCAAGAGTTGGTTAGATGGGATCAACAATGCTTAAATTGACCAGCCTAATAGGATTAAGTCTGGGTCAAGATCGAGTCACGATCAAGCAAGACCTAATTAGGCTCAGAGGTTAGAGTCTGGATTGTAGGCTAACCCAATTGGTTCTGACTCAACAATTTGGTGTCTAAGGTAAGTTTGGCACAGACGACCGACTGGTTTTTAATTGGAAGCTACTCGACCTGAATGCGTTCTTGTGCGAGTTAACGGCATATTCCTTCCACCGGTCTCACTTACCTGGCCATATCTGTTGACACAGTTCTGATCTGAGGTGGTCAATAATCCGAGCTGACCCATGCCACTAGGTTAGTCATAATTGTTATGACTAAGCCAAGTCTAGTTTAATGAGACCTGAATCAATTCTCCCTAAGAAAAGATTAAGTCCGAGGTCTTCCACCATTGTAGACGTGCGGGCCCTTCCCGGGGTTGATTGTTCTCGGCTGGATACAGTGGCTCAGTTGCACCGGGAAGACGCAACCATGTCTATTAGGCATTGGATGCTATGGGCTGGAGGATGAGTTGGGCTCAATATTTCGGATACGGTGAGAGACCCAATTAGGAACCCAGTCTATGCAAATGGTGGGTCTGACTTAACTAAGGAGTGGATCAATATTCCGGATACGGTGAGATTCATGAATTAGAGACCAAGTTTGGGTGCACCATGATTAGAGAATCATTGAACAAGAGTTGTTCACTCATTGGCTAACCCATCACCAATAACTGTTAGGTGAGGTGATGAGTCAGTTGGTGAGACCGCACCACCCACTAGAAATCATCAATCGCGGAGATTTTCGCATCTCTACAGAGGGAGTGTAGGGATCCGAGAAAATAGTGGGAGCTAATTTGTTTAAAAATAAAATCCCTAAACAAATTGGTCAAGTCAAAATTACAGTATCTAACTAGAATCTTTGACTCTCTACAGGAAAATGTCTGCGTCCAACCCACTGGCACGTATCCTAGACACACATAGACTGACTGGACCCAATTATAAAGATTGGCTCAGGAACTACAAAATTGTTTTGGGTTCAGAGAAGTTAACACATGTTTTGGACCAGGACCCTCCCACCTTACCAGCTCGTCCATCCACTGAACAGAGAGCGTCTCTGGAAAAATGGATTGACGAAGACAATAAGGCCAGATACTACATGTTGGGCTCGATGTCTGATGAGCTCCAGCGCCAACATGAAGATATCGGGACTGCTCGCCAAATGTTGGCTCACCTGCAGGAGATGTTTGGTGAACAGAGTCGCGCAGCCAAATATCAAGTCACGAAATGACTTTTTAAGGCTAAGATGCGTGATGGGCAGTCAGTCCAAGATCACTGTCTGACAATGATCAAGGACATGGAAGAGCTTGAGAAGCTCGGTGTGAAGTTGGACTTGGATTTGCAGAACGATATTATTCTGCAATCCTTGACTGATGCATATGGGCAATTCATCATGAATTACCACATGCATAAACTTCAAAATTCCTTGGCCGAGTTGATGAATATGCTGGTTACCGCTGAGCTTTCTATGAAAGGTTCTAAAGGCTCAGTTCTTGCTATGGAACGGACTTCTTCCAAAAGAAAGTCTTATGGAAAGAAAAAGAAGTCTGTGAAAAAGCAAAAGGTAGAAGGATCAAAGAAGAAGAAGGCAGAACCGAAGAAGAAGGTCGATGGCAAAGGAAAGTGTTTCCATTGCAACAGCGACGGCCATTGGAAGCGGAACTGCCCTACTTACCTGGCCACCCTGAAGAACAAGAAGGAAGGTCCTTCTGGAGGTATGCTCGTTATTGAGTCTAACCTTACGGTTTCTTCTGCATCCAGTTGGGTGCTTGACTCTGGTTCTAGTGCTCATCTGTGCACTTCTATGCAGGGTCTTGAGGATAGCAGGAGGCTGAGGGATGGAGACATGATCCTACGCATCGGTAATGGAGCAAGAGTTGCTGCAGTAGCCGTGGGAACATACCCTCTTCGATTACCATCTGGTTTAGACTTAGTTTTAAAAGACTGTTATTATGTGCCTGCAGCTAGCAGGAATTTGATTTCTGTTTCATGCTTAGCACAAGAAGGTTATGTGATTCACCTTCTTTAAGGACCATTGTAACATTCTTTATGAAAGAAATAAAATTGCAAATGGTTTCCTTATTAATGGTCTTTATCAGCTACATATTGATGTACCTGTTTCTAACTATCGAGCAAAACGTGAATGCCAAACGACCTAGGGATAGTCCAAACGACAGATATCTATGGCACCTGAGATTAGGTCATATAGCAGAAGATAGGATTCAACAAATTGGAGAAAAATGGGCTATTGAGTCCATTGACTTTTGAGTCATATCCAACTTGTGAATCTTGTCTTCAAGGCAAAATGACTAAACTCCCTTTTGTTGGACATGGGGAGAGGGCCACAGATCTCCTTGCCCTAGTACATACTGATGTGTGCGGCCCATTTGATGTGCCGGCTAGAGGCAATTTTGTCTACTTCATTACCTTTACCGATGATCTGTCTAGGTATGGGTATGTGTATCTTATGAGACACAAGTCTGAAGCTTTTGAAAAGTTCAAAGAATTCAGACATGAAGTAGAAAAACAAACTGGAAAAACCCATTAAGGTTCTTCGATCAGATCGAGGAGGTGAATACCTTAGCCGGGAATTCCTAGACTATCTTAAGGAAAATGGCATAGTCTCTCAATGGACTCCACCAGGAACACCTCAACTCAACGGGGTTTCAGAATGGAGAAATCGGACTCTATTGGATATGGTTCGATCCATGATGAGCTTCACAGACCTCCCTGATTTTCTTTGGGGACATTCATTATTAACTTCAATTCTATTCTACTGAATAGGGTTCCCTCTAAAACCGTTCCTACCACACCGTATGAGATATGGCACGGTAAGAAACCAAGTCTGAGTCATCTCAGAATTTGGGGTTGTCCGGCTCATGTCAAAAGACAACAAGCGGACAAGTTAGAGTTTAGGTCCTTTAGAGCTCGATTCATAGGATATCCTAAAGAGTCATTAGGATACTATTTCTACATTCCAGAAGACCACAATGTGATTGTGAGTCGACATGCCATCTTTCTTGAAAAATAGTTTATTCAAGATAGCGGCATTGGAAAGCAGATTAAGCTTGATGAGAAAGTCTCACAAGTACAACGAGCTAAGGACCAATTGGAACCAAATCAGGTTGAGCCAATAAGAACACTACCTCCTCCACCTCGTAGATCGGAAAGAGTTTTCCCATCCCCCTGAAAGATACTTAGGTATTATTTCAGAGGAAGTAGAGAAAATGTTCCTCATAGGTAATGGTGCTCATGGTGATGATCCCAAAACCTACAACGAGGCGATATCAGATATCGACTCCGAGAAATGGCTAGAGGCAATGCAGTCAGAAATTGACTCGATGCACTCAAACCAAGTCTGGACCTTGGTAGATCCACCAGAAGGTATAGTACCTATTGGATGTAAATGGATCTTCAAGAGAAAGATTGGTGCAGATGGGAATGTGGAGACATTCAAGGCTAGACTAGTGGCAAAAGGTTATAGTCAACGCGAAGGCATTGACTATCAGGATACCTTTTCTCCAGTAGCTATGCTAAAATCCATCCGCACATTGCTTGCTGTTGCAGCCTATTTCGATTATGAAATATGGCAAATGGACGTGAAAACGGCATTCCTAAATGGATATCTTGAGGAAGATATCTATATGGAACAGCCGCTAGGTTTCACATCCAGTGATACTGATCACAAGGTTTGCAAGCTGCAAAGGTCCATATATGGACTTAAGCAAGCATCTCGGAGCTGGAACACTCGTTTCAATGATGTGATCAAAAAGTTTGGTTTCATCAAAAATGAAGAGGAACCATGTGTTTTCAAAAAGGTCAGTGGGAGCGCTGTTGTCTTCCTCGTATTGTACGTGGATGACATCCTCCTTATTGGGAATGATATTCCCATGTTGACATCAGTCAAATGTGGTTGTCCTAAGGAATTCTCCATGAAAGACCTAGGTGAAGCATCCTTTATTCTAGGAATTAAGGTCTATAGGGATAGACCGAATAGGATGCTAGGACTTTCACAGAAGATGTACATAGAGGAAGTACTAAAGAGGTTTAGTATGGAAAACTCTAAGAGGGGATTAATACCCTTCAGACATGGTATTCATCTTTCCAAGAAGATGTGCCCCAGCACACCTGAGGAAATAGAACGCATGAGCAAGATCCCTTATGCTTCTGCAATAGGGAGCCTCATGTATGCCATGCTATGTACACGACCTGATATAGCCCATGCTGTGAGTGTCACAAGCAGATATCAGTCAAATCCAGGTGAAGAACACTGGACTTCTGTGAAATGTATCCTTAAGTACTTGAGAAGAACTAAGGATATGATGTTGGTCTTTGGTAATGGAGAACTCCAAGTTCAGGGATACACAGACTCGGATTTCATGTCCGATATAGATGATCGAAAGTCGACATCTGGAAGTCTGTTTGTGTGCAATGGTGGAGCTGTCAGCTGGAAGAGTTCCAAGCAAACTATGATAGCAGATTCCACCATGGAAGCAGAATATATAGCTGCATCAGAGGCTGCAAAGGAAGCATTCTGGTATAAGAAGTTTGCTGCAGAAATTGGAGTAATGCCATCAGATGCCATTCCTCTTTACTGCGACAACAATGGCGCCATAGCCCTTGCTAAGGAGCCGAGGTCTCACCAGTAAGTCCAAGCACATTGAGCGGCGATACCATCTCATCCGCGATTACCTTGAGAAAGGTTACGTTGAGGTCAAGAGAGTCAACTCCACAGATAATGTGGCAGACCCACTTACAAAGCCGTTGGGCCAGCAGAAGATCGAAGCCCACCTTGAGAAGATGGGACTTAGACTTGTAGCCAATTGGCTTTAGGACAAGTGGGAGATTGTTAGATATATGTGCCCTAGAAGCCAGAATTGGCTGACACTTGTAATACACTTCTAGGGGCAAAATTATAATTTTGACTATAATTAATGAAATGGGTTATTTTCTATCACACATGTGTATTTAGTGTCTGTGATACATCCTTTGAGTTAATGGTAATGATAATTCATATTTTCAAGAGTTGAAAATTTAAGACATGAATAATCATTATTAACTCATAAACAGCTCCCGACCATAGGATCATCACGAGGATGGTGATTGATCCGGAAGGTTGGTGTACGATCGCTTCTCTTTAGTAGATGAGTCTTGAGTCTACGGTGTGGAGACACCGGAGCGAGAGTACAGGTACTCGTTAGAGAACGAGGGCACTGAGCGTGACCACCTCGAGTAGTCATTAGGAAGTCTACCTTCTCGTCAATGACTGACTCGATGCTGCAGTAGTGTGTCTGGTTCTTTGACCTGAGATGCATCGGCAGTTCACCTTGAGGGTGTTATAGTTTGACTACACCATTACTCGGTCTCCTAGCCATATGGAACCCTGAGGTGTATGTTGGCTATGTGACATGTTCATTGTAGGAACTGGATTGCATCAAGATGGGATCTATCTACCTCGGTGGTAGAGGAGTAGCCCTATGATGATCATGAGAATCAAGTCCAGAAGCCCATGGCCATGGCAGAGTGAAATAATAGAAAGAGTTTCTATTTAGATTTTCACATTGGACTCGAATCGAATGATTACATCATATGACAGAGACTAGGGTTTGACGAGTTCACCTTAACCCTAATCTGATCGGGGCTCAAGATAGAAGAACTTAATCACACAGGTAGCTGCACCAAGAGGTTCGCATTCAGCTCTGATGGGTTGCCACCATATACTGCTAGGTGTCACTGGTGGATTTTGGGAGCAATTAGAATGATTTAGATGATCGATCATTCTAGCTGTTCGAATCAGAAGAGTTCTGATCCATCGAAAGGAGTTTCGATGATGTCTATGATAGAGATCATGACATATCCCATTACCATACAGAACTGAACCTAACTGGGTCACACAAACAAGGGTTTGAATCTGGTGATCATCAATTGAACTGATCTAGTTCAATTGATCTGAATGAGATTCAATTAGGTTCAAGGAAATCGTGCTAGCACTCGATTGAACCTAACGTTCTTCTTTTACTATCATAAATAAGTTGTCCTGACTGAGCCAAAGGAGTTTGTGCTCAATCAGAGGCCTTCATATGGTCTGACTGGAGGTTGTCCAAGTCAGAATAGGTTGTCTTATTTGTAAGACATTACCTGCCATTTTTGGTCACCTGCCATTTCTTGTTCTTTGACTTTGGTCAAAAGTCTACCTTTGACTGGTCAAACGTTGACCATTCACCCTTTGACTTTTGACCACATGTCATGCACCTATTGGAGAGCTGGTGGGGGCCTGTCCCCCTGCCAGAACCTGGCAAGGAGAAGGGCGCACGCCAAGGGTGGCGTGAGCCCAAGTAGGAGGCGCCTAGGAGTCCTTGTTGGACAAGGACTCCACCTCCCTTTTGGATTCCAATCAGAGTTCTACTAAGAATCCAGTTTGACTGGTCTTAGGCGCCCTCTAAGGAGGAATCCAGGGGTCTCTATTCCAACCAATCAGATTTAGATCTGATTTCACAAAGGGTTGTGATTGGTTGAGAGGAAGAGGAGTTGGATCACAAGAGGTCTATAAATAAGACCCTGCGCCCAACCCTAATTCCAATGCTATTAGATACGCCCCAAGGCTGCCTCTCCCCTCCTTCTCCATGCCATAGTCTCTTCTCCTCTTGCTCTCCACGTCCAAAAGGTGTTTTGGACTTAGTTTGGTGCGATTCAGATCAAGGAAAGGCGATCAAAAGCAAGAAGGCTGCGCTGCTGCAAAAGGACGACTGCAGATCTTCAAAAGAGTTTTGAAGATCCTCCAGATCAGATCCAGATCTAATTTTTGGAGGTGTGATAGAGAAGAAGAGGATCTCCAGATCCAACCCGAGTGGATACCGGTAGAGGCCAGGCGCTTGCGTGGCTAAGATCCAGAACCTTCTGCTGCAATCAGGATCATCTACAGGATAATAGGATTACCCAAACCAGGTAAATTGAATTTGATTTAATTTATCTTATTTTATTTTATTTATTAAAATAATAAGAATCAGATCTGAAACATATCAAGATCTGATTAAGATCAAGAAAAAATTTTTGAAATATATCTCTTGATCTAATCAGATCTGGACGAACCTGGACCGAAAAATCAGGATTTCCCTTCAGTTCCTTCGCATATAACTTTGAATAGGTCAAAGTTTAACATGCAGAAGGACTCTTCATTGATCTCCACGCCCTACATCATATTTATTCTGAATTTTGTTGCACAAAACTCAGAAATATGGCGTGGAATAAAGGATAAGGTGAGTAGATGGCGTAAACTCTTATTTTCCTAATCATTTGAATCAAATTCAAATGCTTTGACTAGTCCAAACTGATTTGAATGGGTGCCTTCTCTTATCCATATGGGGCACACGTCTAAGAGGGGACGTGGCCCTCTCTTCCTCATGAAAATTCCAAGGGGGCGCTTGATCGCTATCGTAAGCGGTCAAAAATAAAATCTAACTCACTACTATATAGATAGGATGAGTTGAGATCGTATCCTCAGAGATCATATTAATTATATTTAAATAATAAATTAAAAATAAGATTTAATTAAAAATTGATTAATTAAAAAGCTATTTAAATTAATTAAGAAAATAAATTAAATAATAAATTAATTAAAAAAAGAGTTATAAGTATGAAGATAGATTCTCAGGATCTCAATTGATCTCTTATCCGACAGCTGGTATTCTTTTTAATATGCTGTTATTGATATGTAATCATTAAAATATAATCTATCTTAGAGAGCACTATCTGTACCCTTAATCACAGCCCATCCCTTAAAGTTATAGACTAGTCTAAATTGATTTAAATATAATAAAAAAAATTAATCTAAATATAATTTATCTTAAGAGTATGAACCATACCCATAGATCATGGCTCATCTCAAGAGTCATAAATTATTCTAGATCAATCTCATAAAGATATAAAAATATTATAAATAAAAGCAGTCTTTATTATAAATTAAAAAAATATATATAAAAAATAAAAAATAAAAAATATCATCAAAATAAGATCATAATGATCTTCTGAGAACTAAATGATTAACTGGATATCAAAAAGTTACTCGCTAAAAACTTCATCCTAAAGCCTGAAGACTTTCTCAGTACCTTAGAGCAGGGATCAAGAATAGAAAGAAAAGATTTTATGGAGAAGATGGTTTAAATTTATAGAGAAGAAGAAGAAAGAGGAGAGAAATGCTTGGAAAGAGAGAAGGAAGAAAGGAACCGACTGTTTGTATTTAGAGAAAAAAGAAAAAAAAGAAAGAGAGGGAGAATAGAGGCCGTGGGGCCGTGGAAGGCCGCTTGTTTGATCCCCGGAGGCTGCGGAGACCTTCGAGGGAGGCCGTTCTTATAGCGGCTTCGAGAGATAACATGTGAAAGAGTTTTAATTTGGATGGGAGTCGAGTCTCTCCTGCGTGAAGAAATTTTAATTTGGATGAGAGTCTGAAGTTTTATATATATATATATATATATATATATATATATATATGGTGCTTGCGGACTTTAAGAGGGGGTGGGGGCTGCTTGGAGTATGGGAGTGAGAAGGAACTAGGAGTTATGGCGTGAAAGAGGCCCATGTATGAAGGGAGAAGTCAAAAGAAAGGAGTGGGTCCTGTTAGAAATTAATGCAAGAAAATTTGGCTTTTTGTGGAGACCTGGATGCAGCGTCAAGAAGACTTCGGGATGCTTGGTTTTTGTAGAGATTTGGGACCCACATGGATTAATTATGTGAAAGGAAGTGTATTAAGAGAGGGAGTCTTGGAAAGATTCTCTGGTTGCGTGAAAAATAGATGAAGTGGGGCACATGCGATGGGGATGGAAATTAATTGCATAAAGATGGGCCATATAAAAAGCTCGATGCACCCCGGTCTATGCACCGTAAGGAACCAACTCGTGCTCTCATGAGCCATGGATCGGCTCACTATCCTAGTGTGCTGCATGAAGATCATCTCTCTGTGCACTACATGCTTGGACCTTTATACTTTTGGTCTCTTGGACTTTTTGTGATTTAATCTTCATTTTGAATTCAATTTCTTCTCTTAAGCCTATGAATTAGATTTTTTGCAATGGTAAGCATCTTTTCTACAAAAGATAAATAAAATCATCAATTTTTAAAAAATAAAAAATAAATTAGTATACCAATTAATGCTTTTATTGACATATTTGTGGTATTTATCATGCGCCTCCTAGAAAGTCTCCAGGGCCGCACGCCCCTCTCCCTTTTTTTCCTACAAATTGAGTCAACTCTTGACCCTTGTCTTGTTCCCATCTCATAGAATTTAAGACAAGTCCTTTTCAAATCCCATCTAATGGATTTCAGGCAAGTCCTCATCAAGTTAGAACAAGCCTTGATCAGGCTAGAACTAGGTCCAATTAGATCAAAAAAAATCCATTCAGAATTTTCGAGAGAGACTTGTCCAATTTTCATCTCATGATTTTAGGACAAGCCTTTATCTGGTTAAGACAACCCTTATCCTATTCCTATCTTATAGGATTTAGGACAAGCCTTGATCAGACTAGGACAAGATCTAGTCAGATCAAGATAAATCCCTATAGAGTATTCAAGAGAGCCTTCTCCAAAATTTCATCTCATGATTTTAGGACAAGCCCTGATCTCATTAGGACAAGACTTGTTTTATTAGAACAAGGCCTATTCTCATCAGGACAAGCTCCAGACAGATTAGGACAAATCCATATAAGGCTTCCGGATGAGCCAAATCCAATTTGACTCAATTGAGACGAACCAGAAAAACTACAAAAGAAGAATGTTAGGCTCAATCATGTGCTAGCACGATTTTCTTGAACCTAATTGGATCTAATCCAAATCAATCAAACTAGATTAGTCCAATTGATGACATCCAGACTCAAACTCTTATTTGTGTGATCCAGTTAGGTTCAGTTCTATATGGTAATGGGACATATCGTGATTTTCATCATCGACATCATCGAAATATCTTTTGATGGATCAAAACTCTTCTAATTCACCTAATTAGAATCATCGATCATCAAGACAATTTTAGTTGATCCCAAAATCCATCAATGATACCTAGCAGTATATGATGGCAACCTATCAGAACCGAATAGTGAACCTCTTGGTATAGCTACCTGTGTGATTGGGTTCTTCTATCATAAGCCCCAATGGGATTAGGATTAAGATTAACTCGTCAAACCCAATACCCGTCATATGAATGAATCATTCGATTCGAGTCCGATATGAAACTCTGATAGAAATTTTTTTCTATTATTTCACACTTCCATGGCCATGGGTTTTAAGACTCAATCTCATGATCATCATAGAATCACTCCTCCTCTACCAAGATTGATAGATCCCATCTAGGTGCAATCTAATTCCTATAATGAATATGCTATAACCAACATACACCTCAGGATTCTGAATGGCTAGAAGAATGAGTTATAATGTAGTCAAAATATAACACCCTCAAGGTGAACGAATGATGCACTTCAGATTAAAGAACCAGATACACGACTGCAGCATCGAGCTAGTCATCGATGAGAAGGTAGACTTCTTTATGACTGCTCGAGGTAGTCATACTCAGTATCCTTATTCTCAATAAATACCTACACTCTCACTCTGGTGTTTTCACATCATAAATTCAAAATTTATCTATCCTAAGAAAGCGATCGTATACCGATCTTTCGAATCGATCACCATCCTCATTATGATCCTACAACCAGAAGCAGTTTATGAGTTAATTATGATAACACATGTCCTAAATTTTTAACTCTTGAGAATATGTGTTATCATGCCTATTAACTCAATGGATATATCATAGACACTTTAACACACAATGTGATAGAATAAATAATTTTTTAATTAATTTTAAGTTAAAATTATGAAAATGCCCCTAGAAAATTTTTTATAAGTATCGGTCAATCTGGCTTCTAAGGCATACATCTAACAAACTTTCACTTGATCTAAAATCAATTGGTTAGAAATCTAAGTCCCATCTTCTCAAGATGAGCTGAAATCTTCTGCCGGCCTAAAGGCTTCGTGAGTGGATCAGTCACATTGTCTGTGGAGTCAACTCTCTTAACCTCAATGTGTTCCTTCTTGACATAATTGCGGATAAGGTGGAACCATCTTTTTGAAACTCTTTCAACTTACAGTACCACCATTGCATAGGAACAAACTTTCAGATATCGACTTTCAATTATATACGTCAGACATAAAGTCTAAGTCTGCATACCCCTAGACCTAGAGTTCACCATGCTGAATCTCTTCAGCACTTCCTCTATGTAAGAGATCCAGCATCCTCTTCTATCTATCTCTATAGTTCTAGAAAACCAAAAATGAAGGATGCCTTACCTAGGTCTTTCATAAAAAATTTCTTAGATAACCATACTTTAACCTATGTTGACATCAGAATATCATTCCCAATTAGGAGGATGTCATCCATGTACAATACGAGGAAGACAACAGCACTTCTACTGACCTTTTTGAGCACACATAATTCTTCGTTCTTAATAAAACCAAATGATTTGACTACATCGAGAATTTCAACTCCGAGATGCTTGCTTAAGTCCATAGATGGATCTTTGTAGCTTGCAGACCCTGTGATCATAATCACTAGATGTGAAATCAAGCAGGTATTCCATATAGATATTTTTCTTAAAATATTCATTTAGGAATGTCATTTTCATGTTCATCTGCCATATTTCATAATCCAAATATGCTGCAATGGCAAGCAATGTGCGGACGGATGGCCACTGATGAGAAGGTATCCTGATATTATTTCGTCACTAGCCTAGCCTTGAATGTCTCTATATTTTCATTGGCACCTATCTTTCTCTTGATGATCCATTTACACCTAATCGGTACAATACCTTTAGGTGGATTTTTCAAGGTCCAGACTTGGTTCGAGCATATTGAGTCAATCTCTGACTTCATTGCCTCTAGCTATTTCTCGGAGTCGATGTCTGATATTGCCTCATCATAGGTTCTGGGATCATCACCATGAATCCCATTCTCGTGAGGAACATTTTCTCTACATCCTCTATAATAGTACCTAAGTATCTTTTAGGAGGACGAAAAACACTATTTGACCTACGAGGTGGAGGAGGTTGTATTAAAATTGGCTTAGACTGACTGGATTCCTCAGGTTCTTTGGCTCATTGCTCTTCGGAGACTTTCTTCTCGAGCCTAATCTATCTTTCGATGCCACCATCTTGAATAAACTATTTTTCAATAAAAATGGCATGTCGACTTACAATTATATTATGATCTTCTGAAAGATAAGAATAATACTTTAATGACTCTTTAAGATATCCAATAAACCAAGTTCTAAGGGACCTAGACTCTAACTTGTCCAACACCGGACATCCAAATTCTGAGATGACTCAAACTTGGCTTCTTACCATATTATATCTCATATGCAATGGCAGGAACGATTTTAGATGAAATCCTATTTAGTAAATAAATGCTATCATTGAACTGCTTCAAAAAAAACTCAGAAAGATCTGTGAAGCTCATCATGGATCGGACCATATCTAATAGGATCTGATTTCTTCATTCTAAAATTCTGTTAAGTTGAGGCATTCCAGGTGAAGTCCATTATAAGACTATGCCATTAATCTTGAGATATTCTAGAAATTTTCAACTAAGATATTTACCTCCTCGATCTGATCGAAGGACCTTAATGGACTTTTTGATTTGCTTTTTCACTTCATGTCTAAATTTCTTAAACATTTCAAAGCTTTAGATTTATGTCGCATCAGGTACACATACCCATATCAAGATAGATTATCAATAAAAATAATAAAATAGATAAAGTTGCCTCTGGTCAGTACATCGAATGGATCGTATACATCTATATGTATCAGAACAAGTAGGTCCATGGCCCTTTTCTTGTATCCTACAAAGAAAAGCTTGATCATTTTGCCTTCAAGGCATGACTCACAAATCGGATATGACTCGTAAGTCAATGGACCCATTAATCCAGATTTCTTCAATTTATTAATCCTACCTTTAGCTATATGACCTAGGCTAAGGTGCTATAAGTATCTTTCATTAACAGTATCTTTAGATCATTTTGATTCTATGGCATTCACATTTTGCTCGATATTATAAATAAACTCAATGACGAGCATTTCTTTAGAAGGTCCTTCTTCCTGCTTATTCTTCAAGCTAGCCAGGTATATAGAGAGTTTTATTTTCAATGACCATCGAAGTTATAGTGAAAATACTTTTCTTTCTCCACGGCCTTCTTCTTCGGCTCACCCTTCTTTTTTCCTTCTATTTTTTACTTCTTTGCATACTTCTTTTTCTTTGGTCCAAAAGACTTTCTTTTTGAAGAAGTTCGCTCCATAGCCAAAACTGAGTTTTTTAAACTCTTCAAATTTTGCTCAACAATAACCAGCATATTCATTAACTCGGCCAAGGTGCACTGGAGCTAATTCATATGAAAGTTTATGATAAACTATCTACAGATTTTTATCCATCAAGACATCAAGCTTCTCAAGCTCTTCTAGGCCCTTGATCATCATTAAGCAATGATTTTGTAATGACCGCCCATCATGCATTTGCACCTTAAAAAGTCTCCTCGAAACTTGATAACACGCTATGCAACTCTGTTCACCAAATAACTCTTGTAGAAGCACAAACATTTGGTGAGCAGTCCTAATGTCTTCATGTTGGTACTGCAACTCATCTAATATTGAACCCAATATGTAGCACCTTACTTTTTATGATCATCCGACCACTTTTCATGAGACGCTCTCTGATCCACAGTTGAATATGCTGATAAAGTGGGGTTGGTCCTGATCCAATACATAGGTCAGATTTTTCAAACCCAAAATAATTTTGAAGTTATTTAGCCAATCTTTGTAAATTGGTCTGGTCAACTTATGGGTATCTAGGATTCAGGCTAGGGGATTTGACACAGATATTTTTCTGTAGAAAGTCAAAGTTTCTAGTTAGACTTATAATTTGACTTGACTAATTTATTTAAGAGTTTTATTTTTAAATAAATTAGGCTCTCACTATTTTTTCAGATCCCTACACTTCCTAAGTAGAGATGCAAAAATCTTCATGATCAAAAATTTTTACTGGATGGTGCGGTCACATTGACTAGCTCACCATCTCATCTAACAGTTATTGGTGATGGGTCAACTAATGAGTGGATAACTCTTGTCCAATGATTCTCTAATTATGGTGCACCCAAATCTGGTATCTAATTCATGAAGCTCACTATGTCTGAAATATTGCTCCACTCCTTAGTTAAGTCAGACCCACTACTTGCATGAATTAAATTTTTGATTAGGACCCTCACCGTATCCATAATATTGAGTCCAACCCATCTTCCAATCCATAGCATCCAATGCCTAATAGATGTGGTTGTATCTTTTCAGTGCAACTGAACTACTATATCCAGCCAAAAATAATCAACCCCGGAAAGAGTCCGCACATCTACAACAGTGGAAGATCTAGGACTTAATATTTTCTTAGAGAGATTTGATTTAGATCTCTTAGATTCGACTAGTAATAACATTTATGACTAACCTAGTGGTATGAGTTAGCTCGAATCGTTAGTCATCTCAAATTAGAACTGGGTCAACCTAATCGATCAAGTAAGTGAGATCAGTGGAAGAAATATGCCATTAACTCATTGTGAATGCATACAGGTTGAGTAGCTTTTAATTAAATACCACTGGTCATATCTGCCAAACTTACCTTAGACACTGATTCGTTTGACCAAAACTAATTGGGTTAACCTACAATCCAGGCTCAAACCGCAGAGCCAAATTAGGTCTTAACTTGATCAACCATATGTGACTGTGAGTCGATCTTGACTCAGACTTAATCCTATTGGACTGGTTAAATCTAAGCACTCTTGATCCCACCTAACCAACTATTGATTCGGTTTAATCAACCATTAGACCTAATTGAGCGACCCACCTCTGAACCCATGATTTATGAAGGTATCTTAAATATAAAAATTCATAATTTTTATATCTAATTAATTTCATAAATTTAATTCTTAATTAAGTCCAAGAGTTCAAAAATAAAATATGTATCAAAAATCATAGGATTTCAGGATCTAGGATTTTACAAAAAAATAAATTTTAATTTTTGATTAAGGACAAACACACAGCACCCCTACATGATATAAGAGTACTCCATCGAATGGAAGGAGAGGGCCTTTAAACCCTTCTTGCTCTTATGATCGGATGGCCAAAGGAAATACCTTAATCAGAAATATGAACTATGCTACAAAACTATTAGATCTAAAACATATAACTATTATATGATTTAAGATCTAATCTATACATATTTTGCATACATCTCATGTATCAAATTTAACATTTAAATTTATGTTTCAAATTTGATTACATCTAATATAATATCTAAAAATAAAATTTTAAATGATCTCATCATAAAAATTTTTAATCTAGACTACTCATAACATAGATCCATGGAACTAGTCTAGACATGCATTACATATGTCATACATATGAAATTTTTAAATACATCTCATGCTTTCAGATCTAATTATATTGCATATAATATATGAAACTTGACTAATCAAATCATATAATCTTTAGAAAATTAAATGAACATTTCATAAAAAACTTCTGATCTAGACTATGACATGAAACTACAAATCTAGTCTAGACATGTGCTGCCTATATCACTATAAAATTTTAAATTAGATCTTATATTTTAGATCTGATTACATCAAATGTAACATCTAAATCTTAAATAATCAAATCATAAAAATAAAATCAGATCTAATCTAAAACATATTTGAATAAGTATCATGATATAGAACTACTAATATAGACTATAACATACATTTTATATATCAATTATATATAAATTTGAAACATGAAATTTTTTATTTTAGATATGATTACATCTCATGTAACATCTGAAAATTAAAAAATTAGATCATAAAAAATAATTTTAGATCTATCTAAAGATAGATTTGGAAGCAGCAACCTGGCTCTGATACCAATTGAAGAAAAATCTAGATTTTCCTACTGCGGGATGCATCTGATCGGATTAGATTTGTAGCAAAATAATTTAAATTTTTTTATGATCTATTCAAATTTGAGAGCTCTTAGATTTGATTAGATTGATCTAAAATTAAAAATAAAAATAAAAATAAAAATAAAAATAATGATATTTGATATCACCTGATCAGGTAAACCATTCACCCTACAGTGATGATCTATGTTGCCGAGGTTCTGGATCAAGCCATGCATATGCCCAGCCTCTACCATAGTCCACTCGGGCCAAATCTATATGCTGTCTCCTACTAGATTTGATCTCTAAAAATTAGATTTGGTGTCTTCCTATAGAGCCTTCAAATCGAACTCCGCAGGCTGCGTGTTCATCTCACGAACACCATCATCTCTCGCTGATCTTTGTGCCAACGAGACTTGATCTTTGCTTGCAGGTTTTGCCCAACTCTTGGGCATGGAGAAGAGGGAGAGGATTAGATGAGGAAGGTGTGGAGATAAAGATTTTAGTAGGGCTTCACCGTAGATCAATTTTCATGCACAAACATTTTGTGCAGGGTCTTATTTATAGACCTACTGTAAAGTCCCTTCGCATATAACTTTAAATAGATCAAAGTTTAACATGCAGAAGGACACTTCATTGAACTTCATGACCCACACCATATTTATTCTAAATTTTGTCACACAAAACTTAGAAATATGGAATGGAATAAATGATAAGGTGATTAGATGGCGCAAATGCTTATCTCCTTGACATTTGAATCAAATTCAAATGCTTTGACCAATCAAAACTGATTTGAATGGGCACCTTCTCTTATCCATATGGGGCGCACATCCAAGAGGGGACGTGGCCCTCTCTCCCTCATGAAAACCCCAAGGGGGGCGCGTGCCCCTAGAAAGTCTCCAGGGGGTGCACGTCCCTCTCCCTTTCTTTCTTGCAAACCCGATCAACATTTGAACCTTATCTTGTTCCCATCTCATGGGATTTAGGACAAGCCCTTTTCAACCCCATCCAATGGATTTTAGGAAACTCCTCATCAAGTTAGAATAAGCCTTGATCAGGCTAGGATTAGGTCCAGTCATATCAAAAAAAATCCATCCAGAATTTTTGGGAGAGGCTTGTCCAAATTTCATCTCATGATTTTAGGACAAGCCCTAATCTGGTTAAGACAACCCTTATCCTATTTCCATCTTATGGGATTTAGGAAAAGTCTTGATCAGGTCAGGACAAAGTCCAATCAGATCAAGAAAAATCCTTACAGAGTATTCGAGAGAGCCTTGTCCAAAATTTCATCTCATGATTTTAGGACAAGCCATGATCCCATCAGGATAAGCCTTATTTTATCAAGATAAGACTTGTTCTTATCAGGACAAGCTCCAATCAGACTACGACAAACCCATATAAGGCTCCTGAATGAGCCAAATCCAATTTGGCTTAGTTGAAATGAACCAGAAAAACTACAAAAGGAGAATATTAGTCTCAATCATGTGCTAGCATGATTTTCTTGAACCTAATTAGATCTAATCCAAATCAATCAAACTAGGTTAGCCCAATTGATGACATCCAAACCTAAATCTTATTTGTGTGATCCAGTTAGGTTTAGTTCTATATGATAATGGGACATGTCATAATCTCCATCATTGACATCATCGAAACATCTTTTGATGGATCAGAACTCTTTTGATTCATCCAATTAGAATTATCGATCATCAAGATAATTCTAATTAATCCTAAAATCCATCAGTGATACCTAGTAGTATATGGTGGCAACACATCAGAATTGAATAGCAAACCTCTCGATGCAGCAACCTGTGTGATTGGGTTCTTCTATCATGAGCCCCAATGGGATTAGGGTTAAGGTGAACTCATCAAACCCAACACCCATCATATGAATGAATAATTCGATTCGAGTCCGATGTGAAATTCTAATAGAAACTCTTTTCTATTATTTTATACTACCATAGCCATTGGTTTTAGGACTCGATCTCATGATCATCATAGGGCCACTCCTCTACCAAGGTTGATAGATCTCATTTTGGTGCAATCCAATTCCTACAATGAACATGCTATAGCCAACATACACCTCAAGATTCTGAATGACTAGGAGATCGAGTTATGGTGTAGTCAAACTATAACACCCTAAAGGTGAACTGCCAATGCACCTTAGATCAAAGAACTAGACATACGACTGCAGCATCGAGCTAGTCATCGATGAGAAGGTAGACTCCCTTATGACTGCTCGAGATGGTTGTTGGAAAATATGTAGGATTTCATACATGAATTTCAAAATATTTTTGAAAAATAACGCAGTGGAACATGCAGATTAAACCATTTAATCTATAAATATATATAATCTAATTGCTAAACTCTACACTAGGATCTATAACATGTCATAATACATTCTAAATCTAAAAATAAAAGGGTTTGGTATTGATTAAATCAATATCCTAGATCTACAACGATTCTAGATCTAAAACCTAGATCACATCTAGGTGAGAGAAGAGATCATATCTCTTACCTTACATGGGTTGAGAACTTCAAGATTGATTTTTGTTATTACCTTTGGAGCAGCACACCTATTTGACCTCTACAAGTGATCCACATGAGGATGCAACAAAATCAGAGGTTCGTCGAACGAATATCCGTTCGAAGTGCTAGTTTCTCGTAGATCCTTCCAGATGGTTAATCTAAAATTTATTCTTCGAATATATTGGACACTCCAAGAGATGAAAAATATGCGGAGGAATAAGGAAGAAATTCAATCTTTGGATCTCCTAAAAATCAGAATTAAAATACATTAGAAAAAGATCCTAAGAGAAGACAAATCTTCTCTTTCAGGACATCAACGATTGATGTCCTGAAAATATCTTCATGCTAGGACAAGGGAAGACCATCCTCTAGACTTTTTCTATTATTTTAGATCTCAAATTCTCTATTTTTTCTCATAGAAAAATCTCACAAAAATATGGAGAAGAAGGGTTCTCAAAGAAATCTTAAGAGAAGACCTTCTTCTCTTTTTCTTCTCCCATCAGGACATGATCAGATCATGTCCAAAAAGATCACTATGCTCCAACATCTTGGAGCACAGATTCCCACACCCTCTTTTTCTCTCTCTTAGATTTTTATCATATAAAAATCATAAAAAATAAACAAAGAAGGATTAGAAATACATCTCTAAGAGAAAATTTTTTCTCTTACCTTTCTCTCTTCAAGACATCAATAATTGATGGCTTAATGAGGTCTCCCCTTCATGGAACTTGGCGTCCAAAGTCTTCCAGGGCTCCTCCTACTTTTCTTCTATTTTTTTTATAATTTTTTCAAGTTTTACACGTGCTAAACCTAATAGGAGGCATCCTCCCTTTTATGTATGGAAGACTAGGTCAAAACTTAGTCTTAATAGGAGACCAAGGAGGAGTTTTAGGAGGCATCCAACTCTTGGACGCCTCCCTCCTTATTTTTTGGGTGTGAAGATTAGGAAACCACATGCAAAACCAAAGGAAATAAGTGCACAAAAGAAAAGAAGGCATGGAGAAAAAAATTTGATAAGGAAAGAAGGTGTTTTGGAGAATTGGGACTCTTTCAAAAGAAAACAAAACCAAACTAATTACCAAATTTGATCAAATTAAATTTTAATTAATCTTGTTAGATATTTGGTGCATGGAAAAGCTCTTATTAGCATGGAGAACATCACATAAAGATCTAAAAATAAAATATGGGCATTGACTTTTATTGGCGCAAGGAAGGAGTGAGAGTTTCAGTCTAACTAGGACTCCTCTTGTTTGACTAGGTCAAAATCATTTTGAACCTAATTCAAACCAAATTAAATACAATCTAATTATGGATGATCTAAGTCCAACTAGAAATTTAATTAAATTAGATTAAATTATATTTAATTTTGATTTAAATTCTAACTCAATCAAAAATTAGATGCACTTAAATCCTAGTCCAATAAGAAATTCTTTTTTTCTTGTAATTGGCTTATCCAATAAATTAATTAAACTTAATCTAATTAAATTCAAACTAATTTTAATTAAATCTAATTTAACTAGACTTGATCCCGATCTAATTACTCAATCAAATTAAGCCAATTAGCAATCTAATTGCTAATCGATCCTCCTGCAATACTTGCATTAGGTCAAACATCAATCGCATTGAATGTTTGACCTTAGAATAATTTTCAATCGTTGATTAACCATTTGATTAAGTTACAACCTCTTATGGGTGTGACCCTATAGGTTCGAACCTAAGTCGGTAGCACAAAAATTAATTTCTATACCAGTCAACCATCTAGCAATGATTTCCGACGTCCAAATAGGTCGAAAGTATGCAAAGCAATATTCTTAGAACCTTGGCCCATGGTTACCATGTAATTCATCTTTTTGACCAATAATGCTCAAGATGACTTCGAGTACTCTATTAACACTCATACAAGTCATCTTTATTGTATCTCAAAATTTTGCAAATTTCGTGACTCCTCATGAGGATTACCCATGCCTAGGTTTTGATAAATTAACACTCAATGAGTCATTCTCTTCCTGAAGTTAATCAGGAGTGGTCAATCCCATCTTGACTCATACACCAACTTCATAAGTACTTGACTATACCCAAAAATTTTTCAAACCTATATTAAAAATATAGACAGTCCGACACTAAAGTATAGTGAGTTGCTTGCAAGTCACCGTGGTGATCTCAGATCAGAGGGACACTTATACCCATTGGTCTTAGCTAGCCACTCTTGATAGTAGAGTGCTACTTTGATCATATTCAGTATAGATGTACTCCTACATCCCACCTAGATGTCATACCAATGTCTCCACACCACTTGATTACGAGGACAACCATTGCATATGGCATACAATGATCTATATTTGATAAGTTATTGTCCTTATAAATAATTTATCATTTGGTCATGAATAATTTAAGAACCATCCGATAAATCCTTCTTTATCAATTGATTGTGGTTCTAAAGACTTCATCATAATTTAGAAGTTCATTTAAAAAAGATAAAATTTTTATGATGAACTAGCCAAATAACTATTATTATTAGATAATTTATATACTAATTTCAATCATCTACCACTTGATGATTGACTTTAGGACATATTTTCCAACAACTCCCACTTGGACTAAAGCCAATCAGAATGATATCAAATATCCTATCTTCTACTTGAGTTTGTAGAACTTCTTAGTTTCGTAGCCTTAGTAAATGAATCAGTCAAGTTCTTCTTTTTCATCAATCTTCCAAAGATTGATGTCACCTTGATCTAAAATCAAAGATGATAGCGATGCAAAATATGCTGGTCCTTTGGTTCTTTAGCCAGAGCTATGGCTCTAGTGCTATGATAGGCCTGGACCATCGATGGAGGGTGCCACTCCTAACCTACTAATGAACCTCAACTATTACACAGCTTACATGGCAGCATCATATGCCACGATGTACTCTACATTTTACTAACTCAATAAGATATAGTATCCTACTTGAAACCATTCTAGCAGATTGCTCCTACAATTAGGGTATGATCCGATATTCTCTTGTTATCATCTTGTTCTGACTGAAATTAAAACATCCATATGTTTTAAGTCAGTATTTCCACATTTGAGTCACTAGATCTTAGTATTTTTTAAATACTTAGGGATTATCTATACAATCTTCTAGTAATTCTCACTTAGATCAGACTAGTATCTACTCACTACCATTAGTGATTATACCATATCTGATTTTGAACATAAAAAAATTAGATGACAATTAAACCTTTATTCTTTACAATGTTGGAATGCCATTCTCGATTATGAAAATTTCATCCACAGACAACACAAGGAATAATACTATAGAACATTTTGCCCACTTACAAATGTAAGGTTTATCTTTGTTCATAACAAAGAAATACATTTAAAATGTATGTTCCAAAACTGAGATAATAGCCAAACGGTCTTTACAGATCTTTACCTTCCCATCTGTGCTACTCTAATCCTTTTGAAAATTTATTCACACCCAATGGATTTTATCCCTTCAGGTGAATCATCTAGTGTCCACATACTATTGATTTTCATGAACTTCAATTTGGATTATGTGACTCCAAGCTACTTCTCAGAGTCAGACCACTGCATTGCATCCCTATAGGTGATCAAATCCTTGTTGTTCTCATTGAGCTCAACAAGATCTCCATTTTGGACCAAGATACTGAAGTATCTGTTCGGCTAATGCGGTATTCTATCAAATCTTCTTAAAGATGCTCCTTTAATGGGCTTCGAATTTGATTTGATCAAATCTGATTCTGTAGGTTTACTAAATTATGTCGATTCATTTCTATCAGTCAAACTTTCTCAAGTTCAACTTGACAGGCATCAGTTCCTTCTCTAAAGAACTTCGTTCCAAAAGGAATGCCCTTCTACTGATGAACATCTTATGTTCTTTAGCATAGTAGAATTAATAACCCTTAAATACCTATTGGACCAAGATCCAAGTTTATCTATATGCAAACCTTTGACATAGGCCAATCAGTTCCAAACCTAAAGATGAGAGAGTCCAGGTCTATGCCCGATCCATATCCCATATGGAGTCTTTACAATAGATTTACTTGGTATATTTTTAGAGTAAAACTAGTAGTCACAATAGCACAATCTTAAAACAGGCAAACAAATGAACCCTATCATAGATTGAACCATGTCTAACAAAGTTCAACCTCTCCTTTTAGATACACTATATTCTGAAAAGAAATCTACTAAGAGAGAATCCTATTCTCTCCTAGATATATCACAAACTTACTAGATAAGTGTTCGCTTCTTCGATCTGATCAAAGAATTCTAATACTATTTTTAATTTATTTTTCTATTTCATTATTGAATCATTTGAACATTTCAAATGATTCAAGCCAAACACACCCATGCCCAGATAGGTCATCTGTAATGAAATATTAATATCTTTCTTTGGCACTTAAGTTGATAGGTCCACATATATCACTATGTATGAGACTTAGAACTTAATCGACTCCTTCACCTTTTCTATTAAAAGATGACTTTGTCATCTTTCCAAGAAGACAAGACTCACAGGCTATCAATGATTCACAATCATTGATGTCGAGATTTTCCTCTCAAGCTAACCCATTTATCTTATTCTTGTCAAGATGACTAAGCCTATAATGCCAAAGATAGACATCCATGATATAATCTAACTAGGATGTTTATTAAATATGTATATTACAATTAACAGGTTGCATAAATATTAAATATCACTTTTATTATCCATGTATTATTATAATATTATTCATAATAATATCATAATAATCTTTTTTATTGATAAATGATAACTATCTCTGACCAAAAGACCAACAAAGATCACATTTATCATAAATAATGGACAATGGTGACAATCACTCAAAATGACATCTTTTGAAAATAAGCTTGATAATTTCTGAAGCTTGGATTGGAATAAGACTTCCATCCCCAATGTTTAGATATTTTTCATCATTTTTAAACATTTCACTTATCTAAAATTCTTGCAATAAATTGCATAGGACTACCAGTATCCCATATCCAGGTAGCAGAATTATATATAGAAAAATTTTAATATGTTATCATATAACATCCTTAATGAGTAACTCTTACTTTTTTTCTTTTGCTTAGCCTGTTATGGTCAAGGAAAGCAAGATAATTCTTCTTTTTATGACTACTTCTAATAATAGAAGCACTATACCTGATTTGGATCAATTTTGGACTAATTATTTTGATTGGGCTTAGTAGCCCCAATGCGAACCCATTCGTACTACTGAACCAAATTCAACTTTCGATACTAATTATCGAAGTTAGGTCACATAAGTCATTACTATCTGACAGTGATAGGAGCAATTAGGATTTAGCTTTATTCTAAGAAAAGAGAATAATGACCTAAGTATATGAATTATTTTAAGTCTAGAGACTTGGACATTAGTCTTAAGGTTCTTCCACTATTTTATTCGAACCGGTAGCCTCTACCTCTAATTCAAAAAATTACTTTAATTTTTTAGTAGGTACTAAAATCCACATAGACTATACACATGCCCAACTATGATCATGTACATCTAAGGATAGATTCATAATCAATTATTTCTTCAAACAACTTTTAATAATTTAATTTTTCCCCAGAAACCTAATCAGTAGGCTAGGACCTCCATTGTAAGGATCCGATTAGGTTCAAGCATTAACATGACTATACTTGGTGCATCTAACCAACGAATGATTAAGTTCCACTATGATTGGTCAACCTAACCACCATTAGAGAGACACATTCAAGTCATCATATGATGAATGATAATTTCATTAGTCAACAAGCATCAGACCTATGGGCCTCCAATGATCATTGAGTTAATGGACTCATTATCAAACACCTTAATGGAAGGCTATGACTTAGTTATCTCCATAACTTTATCATTTTAAGGATCTAATAATTTTAGAAGATTTAAAATTATTTATGATTTAAGGATAGAAAGGACATGGACCAACTTGCTTTCACTGACTTCACCAAGTCAAGTCCACCCATTGACTTCTCAAGTCACTGACAAGGATTAGCATTAATATCGATCCATGGGCACCTAGACCAGTCTCACTGATTTTTTATATGACATGGGTTAGCACGAATCATTGAGCAACCTAATCAGAACCTAATTAACCATATTAGCCAAGTAAATGAGATCGATGGGAGGGTCTACCAAGACTTGCCTTAGACACCATCAAAAATGGTCAGATAAGCAGACTGCCAATTAAAAACCACCGATCTGAGATGTCGGACTTACCTTAGACATCAATCAATTTATCAGTTTTAATTGGAACTACTTAAAGACTCGGGCTCGACCACTGAGCCACGATCAGTATCCATTTGTTAGATGTATGGATTTTGATCAACTACAACTATTGAAGTGATCTAAAGAAATGACCTAATCCTAATTAAGTATTAATTAGATTTGATCAATTTCTTAACTTAGTCCATATTTATTCTAACCCTAGGTCTAACCCAGTTAAGGACCTGATCAAAGCTAACCTATTTTTCTTTAACCCATGTTTTATAAAATTATCTTAGGATCTTTAAATCACAAACTTAGATCCTAAACAATCACTTAATTCTTAATTAAGTACAAAGCTTCAGGGTTTGGATTTATGAAATCTTAGAACTAATTTTTGATTTAATCATTTAAAATATTTTCAAATTGGTAAATAATTTACATTGAATCATATTCAATATGTGGTTTTAGTTCTAATTATTTTAATATTTCGATCATATCCTAAAATTTTGAATCTAGAATTTTATAGAAAGTAAGTTTTTAATTTAAATTTTATAAAATAAATATATCACATACATTCTAGATTCAAAATAAAATTACATATCAACATATGCAATAAGAGGATCTAGATCTAAACATAAAACACATCATATAGATCAGATCATAAATTATTTAAAATTAAATTTAAAATTTAAAAATAAATTATAAATTACTTTAGATCTTATCTAATATATTTATAATTTAGGTTATTTGGGTGAGCACATACTAGGATAACCTCTCTACTATAAGGGATAAATCTTACAGTAGGACAACCTTATAATCAGTATGTCCAATCTAATATTATTTAGATCTAATCTAAATAATCTAAAATAGATCTAATATTTATTTAATTTTAAATTTAAAATTATAAAATAAATTATAAAATTATTTAGATCATATCTAACTTATTCATGATTCAAGTATAGATCAGCACATATTAGGACAACCACTCCACTGTAAGGGGTAAACCTTACAGCAGGATAACCTTATAGTAGTATGTGCGATCTTAAGAATTTTATTTTTTAGATTTAATTTAATATAAATATGATCATGTTATAATAAAATCTAGATGCTCTGATACCACTGATGAAAAATATGCAGGATTTCATGCATAAATTTTAAAACATTTTTGAAAAATAACACAGCAAAAGTTATAAATTAAACTATTTAATCTACAAATGCATGTAATCTAATTACTAAACCCTACATCTAGGATCTATAATATGTCATAATATATTTTAAATATAAAAATAAAAGAATTTGGTATTGATCAAATCAATACCCAAGATCTAGAACGATTCTAGATCTGAAACCTAGATTGCATCTAGGTGAGATGAGAGATCATATCTCTTACCTTGCATGGGTTGAGAACTTCATGGTTGACTTTCGTTGTTACGTATGAATCCAAACATGCATCCGACCTCTATAGGTGATCCACATAAAACTACAATAAAATCAAAGGTTCGTCAAACGAAGATTCGCTCGAAGTGCTAGCTTCTCATGGATTCCTCTAGATTATTAATCTAAAATTTATTCTTCGGATCTCTTGGATACTCCAAGAGATGAAAAATATGAGAAGAAATAAGAAAGAAATCCAACCATTGGATCTTCCAAAAATCAAAGTTAAAACACATTAGAAAAAGATCCTAAGAGAAGACAAATTTTTTCTTTCAGAACATTAATGATTGATGTCCTGAAAACATCTTCATGCTAGGATAAAGAAAGACCTTCTCCCCTAGACATTTTTCACGTTTCTAGATCTCACACTCTCTGATTTTTCTCATAAAAAAATCTCACAAAAATATGGAGAAGAAGGGTTCTCAAGAAATCCTAAGAGAAGACCTTCTTCTCTTTTCCTTCTCTCATCAGGACATGATCTAATCATGTCCAAAAAGATCACTATGTCCCAACATCTTGGAGCATAGATCCCCACACCTTCTTCCTCTCTCTCTCTTAGATATTTATCATATAAAAATTATAAAGAATAAATAAAGAAGGATTAGAAATAATCTTTAAGAGAAAATAATTTTTCTCTTACCTTTCTCTCTTCAAGACATCAATAATTGATGCCTTAATGAGGTCTCTTCTTCATGGAACTTGGCATCCAAAGTCTCCCATGGCTCTTTCTACTTTCTTCTATTTTTCCATGATTTTTTTATATTTTACACATCCTAAACCTGATAGGAGGCATCCTTCCTTTTATGTATGGAAGACTAGGTCAAAACCTAGTATTAGTAGGACACCAAGGAGGAGTTTTAGGTGGCGTCCAAGTCTTGGATGCCTCCCTCCTCATTTTTTGGATGTGACGATTAGAAAACTATATGCAAAACCAAAGAAAATAAGTACACAAAAGAAAATAAGGCATGGAAAAAAAAAATTTCATAAGAAAAGAAGGTATTTTGGAGAATTGGGACTCTTTCAAAAGGAAACAAAACCAAACCACTTACCAAATTTGATCAAATCAAATTTTAATTAATTTGTTTAGATATTTGATGCATGAAAAAGCTTTAATTTGCATGTATAATATCACATAAAGATCTAGAAATAAAATATGGGCATTGACTTTTATTGGCGCAAGGAAGGAGTGAGAGTCCCAGTCCAACTAGGACTCTTCTTGTTTGACTAGGTCAAAACTATTTTGAATCTAATTCAAATCAAATTAAATGAAACCTAATTATGGATGATCCTAGTCCAACTAAAAATTAAATTAAATCATATTAAATTATATTTAATTTTAATTTAAATTCTAACTCAATCATAAATTAGGTGCACTTAAATCCTAGTCCAACTAGAAATTTTTTTTTTCTTGCAATTGGCTTTTTCAATAAATCAATTAAACTTAATCTAATTAAGTTTAAACTAATTCTAATTAAATTTAATTTAATTAGGCTTGATCTCAGTCTAATTGCTCAAATAAATAGAGTCCATTAGCAATCCAATTGCTAATCGATCCTCCTGCAATACTTGAATTAGGTCAAACATCAATCGCATTGAATGTTTAACCTTAGAATGATTCTCAATCATTGATTAACCATTTGATTAAGTTACAACCTCTTATATGTGTGATCCTATAAGTTCGAACCTAGGTCGGTAGCATAGAAATCAATTATTGTACCAGTCGAAGTAACCATCTGGCAATGATTCCCGACATCCAGATAGGTCGAATGCATGCAAAGCAATATTCTTAGAAGCTTGGCCCAAGGTTACCATATAATTCATCCCTTTGACCAATAATGCTTAAGATGACTTTGAGTACTCTGTCAACACTCATACAAATCATCTCTATTGTATCTCAAAATTTTGCAAATTTCATGATTCCTCACGAGGATTATTCAGGCCTAAGTTTTGCTAAATTAAAACACAATGAGTCATTCTCTTCCTGAAGTTAATCAAGAGTGGTCAATCCCATCTTGACTCACATACCGATTTCACAAGTACTTGACTGCACCCAAAAACCTTCTGAATCTATATTATAAATACAGGCAGCCCGACAGCAAAATATAGTGAGTTGCTTGCAAGTCACCATGGTGATCTCAAGTCGGAGGGACACTTATACCTATTGGCCTTAGCTAGCCACTCTTGATAGTAGAGTGCTACATTGGTCATATTCGGTGCAGATGTACTCCTACATCTCATCTGGATGCCATACCAGTGTCTCCACACTACTTGATTACGAGGACAACTAATACATATGGCATACAGCGATCTATACTTGATAAGTTATCATTCTTATTAATAACTTATCATTTGATCGTGAATAATTTAAGAACCATCCGATAAATCCTCCTTTATCGATTGATTATGGTTCTAAGGACTTCATCATAATTTAGGAGTTCATTTAAGAAAGATAAAACTTTTATGATGAACCAGCCAAATAACTATTATTATTAGATAATTCATATACTAATTTCAATCATCTACCACTTAGATGATTGGCTTTAGGACATATTTTCTAATAGTGATCTTGCTCAATGCCCTTGTTCTCAACAAGTACCTATACTCTCACTCCAGTATCTCCACACCATAGACTAAAGACTCATCTATTCTAGAAAAATGATCGTACACTAATCTTCTAGATCGATCACCATCCTCATGATGATTCTACGATCAAAAGCATTTTATGAGTTAATTATGATAATACATGCCTTAAATTCTCAACTCTTGAGAATATGTGTTATCATGCCTATTAACATAATGAATGTATCATAGATACTTTAATATATAATATGATAGAATAAATAATTCTTTAATTAATTTTAAATCAAAATTATAAAAATACCCATAGAAAATTTTTTATAAGTGTCGGTCAATCTAGCTTCTAGGATATACATTTAACACGAAGTCAATCTTCTGATTTTTTGGATCGTCTGCGAGATTAGGAAGAAAGTGATCGATTGGATCGATCGAGATTAACCGTTGAAGGCCCTAAAGAGGAGCTAGCACTCCGGTGGAGCTGATCGAGATTAGGAGTTCCATATAGACCATCCATAGAGGTCGAACAAGTGTGCAGCTGCAGCACGACATCGTGGGCTTTCTCTTATGGATTTGGATAGCAGAGATCATCTACCCGCACATAGGTATTGTGTTCTGAACATATGTTGATCAGCAAAAATATTTTGCTGATCGATCGCATTTAAATTTTTTTATAACATATTAGCATATCTAGATCTTGAGTAGGATTTTATGATTTATTCATAGCATGCATAGAATTAATAATAGATTAATTTTAACTTTTACTACAATAAAAATTTTGAAATGCATGCTTTAACCCATAAATTCTAATAATCTCCATCTTGGTGCCCCAAGCCTTAGCAAACACTTGGCAATGCCCTCCTACACGATCCTACTATCGCTATGCACCCTGACAGTTTCTTATGCAAATATTGCCTCTGCCAATCCTCTTCAGTTGTTGTACATCCTTTGAGGCCTTTGGGATGATCGCCTCTACCACTGAAGATCTTGGCTTGCTTCTTCTTACCATCCTAGAATTGTAGGATTTCTTCTACTTAGCAGCTATATCACTTTTTCTTGACTTTTCTAAAGAACCTGTAGCATTCTTATACTAGCACTCGCTGTATCACCTGACACAATCTCCTAAGAACCATGACTATCCTCCTACACACATCGCTCCATCTGAAATTATGCATCTTTGCTGCTAGTGCAGGAATATAGGTCCTCCCGCACCTCTCCGCTCTGAACTCATGTCACATCTCTATCGATGAAGCCACCTCTATCCGGTGCTCCATATGAAACTGAAGTTCATTTGATGCCATAAAAGAATCTGACTCTATAACCGAATTACCCCACTTAATGTTGCACTGCTATGCCAACCGCTGCACCTCAAACACCATCACTATCTCTTTGAACCCTCAACACTCCATAGGTCCCTTCGAAGCCATCTTGGATACCTTCGCAACCTACAAACACCTCCAAAACTCAAGAGCTCATCCAACTCTTTAAACCAATGACTAAACCCTAGGGAATTCCATCCTAGCCCTTCTCCTCTTCTGTCCCTACACCAACTATCGCTTAAGTTATGCTTGGAGGAACTACAGCTCAAACCCTATCTTGGGCTCAGACCCACTTATCTCATCCCAAGGCTCTTGAGATCCCTTTTCTCTTTTTGAGACCTACTCCTGATCTCTCTAAGATGCTTGTTGATACTCTCTACTAAGATACCTCTCTCAGCTACAACACCGTCGAGCCTCTCTCAGCCTCATGCCTCTAGAAAAGTGCTATTGTAGCACTCCAGTGCTTCCTACCTTATCTCGACACCACCTTCTCATAGGTATCCGAGTCCTCTCTTACTGTACACAAATCATTCTACATCCGAACTATGACTCTTTTTAGTGCTCCTGCAAAAGAAACCTAATCTAAGATCAGCCATCCAGTTCTGACCTACTAGACCTCCAGTATTGCATCTCCTATCTCAGATACTCCATAACCCTACGGGCACCTCCAAAATCACCAAGGATATTTGCCTCCTCTAAACCTACTGTGATGCTTCATGGATCAATCATCTCCATCATGCCCAAGGCTTCGCAAATCCATGCTCTAGTTGACCCACTGAATGCATCCCCGACTACTTTTCCATCTTCTTTTAATTGAAGGATGTATAGTTGCTTCTTCAATCTTTCTTCGATCATTATCCCTTGAAAAACCTCTCTTCAATCATTAAATAGCTCCACACTATCCATCTTCTTAGAGAACCCTCATTACCTAACCGTCATACATCCCAACCATTCCATCAGGATCGATTAGCAAATCACGAACCAAACCTTCCATCTCGAGAAAATTTTTTTTCATTAATCCTCTCAACATCCACCTTCAACCTACTGCTCTTGGTTAGCCAAACCACAATAATAACAAAGATAAATCTGTGACATACTATGGAATAGGTGTACAGATTTTTGATTTCTTTCTGTATGACTTTTTCTTCGCTTTCACGCACTATTAGGCTCTGATACGAAATGTTAAGAACCATGGTACCGATCTAACATCAATTATTGAAACCTGATATCGCTTTGATACCATATTATGATAACCCAAGATCTTTAGCATGGATCTAAGAAGATCTTTGACATTCTCTAAGGATAGTGAACCACTGATCCACCACCTAGATCTATAATGGGATGCCTCTCTCTTAGGGCTTGAGGGAGGTGCCTCCCTCTTTAGGTCTTCTTCAAGAATCCTGGAGCAACAACACTAAAGAGAAGAGAGAAGAGAGATTGAGAAAGAAAAGATCAGTATTCTAATGCATCATTATGGAAGGGGTGGCAGCCCTTTTGGGTGAAAAATAAAACTTGCGTTGAAGTGCCTTAGCATAAGAAGGATTTATATCAAATATGAATGCCAAAAGGAGTCCCATTTGACCAAAATAACTATTTTATTTTTATTATTGGGACTTTAAGTCTTATTTCCTATGTAGAGTACCAGATCCTATCTAGTTTTTATGCCAAAAAGACTTCAAAAAAGGTGTCAACATGAGTAGATAAGGAAAAGTCCACTGTGCCTATGACTCTTCCCTTAAGAGTTTGATCCAAATCAAACTCTATCATAACTTAGCCTAGACATCTCCAAAAATTATGAAATTTGGTACACCCAATGTATAACTCATACACTATCACATATCCAAAAACTAGATCAAAAAGATTTTCAAAAAATTTTCTAAAAGCCTCTAATCAGGCAACCCTCAATTCTCTCAATTAGGTCAACTTTTGACCCTAGTCCAATTTGACTATGAATGAATTTAATTTCTACAATTAATCTAACCTGGACTTATTCCAATCAGATGAAAATAAACCCATTCAAGGTACAAGAATGAGTCAAATCAAATTTGACTTGGTTGGGATGAATCAGAAAGATTACAAAAGGAGAAAGTCAGGCTCAATCGTGTGCTAGCACGATTATCTTGAACCTGATTGGATCTAGTCCAAATCAATCAAAATTGATTATCTCAATTGATGACATTTAGACCCAAACCCTTATTTATGTGATCTAGTTAGGTTCAATTCTGTATGATAATGAGATATTTCATGATCTCCATCATCGACATCATCGAAACACCTTTCGATGGACTAGAACTTTTTTGATTCATACAATTAGAATGATTGATCATCAAAATCATTCTAATTGCTCTCAAAATTCATCAGTGACACCTAGTAGTATATGGTGGCAATTCATCAGAACTGAAAATGAATCTCTCAGTGTAGTTACTAGTGTAATTGGGTTCTTCTATCTTGAGCCCCAATTGGATTAGGGTTAAGGTGAACTCATCAAACCCAATATCCATCACATAAATTAATCATTCGATTTAAGTCCAATGTGAAACACAAATACAAACTCTTTTTATCATCTTCACTCTACCATGACCATGGGCTTAAGGACTCAATCTCATGATTATCATAGGGCTACTCCTCATCTACCAAGGTAGATAGATCTCTTATTGGTGCAATCCAATTCCTACAATGAACATGCTATAGCCAACATACACCACAAGATTCCAAATGGCTAGGAGATCGAGTTATGGTGTAGTCAAACTATAATACTCTCAAGGTAAACTATCGATGCACCTCAGATCAAAGAATCAGACATACCTACTATAGCATCGAGTCAGTCATCAATGAGAAGGTAGACTTTCTTATGACTGCTCGAGATGGTCTCGCTAAGTGCCCTCATTCTCTAACAAGTATCTATACTCTCGCTCCAGTGTCTCTACACCATAGACTCAAGACACATCTATCCTAAGAAAGCAATCGTACACCAACCTTCTGGATCGATCACCATCCTCATGATGATCCTATGATCGGGAGTAATTTATGAATTAATTATGAAAATTCATGTCTCAAATTTTTAACTCTTGAAAATATGAATTATCATTACCATTAACTCAAAGGATGTATCACAGACACTTTAAATACACACTATGATAGAAAATAATTTTTTTATTAATTTATAGTCAAAATTATAAAATTATCCTTAGAAGTGTATTACAAGTGTCGGCCAATCTGGCTTCTAGGAGACACATATAACAAACTCCCACTTGATCTAAAGCCAATTGGCTATAAATCTAAGTCCCATCTTCTCAAGATGGGCTTCAATCTTCTGCAGGCTTAATGGCTTTATCAGCAGATTAGCCGCATTATCTGCAGTATCGACTCTCTTGACCTCGACGTAATCCTTCTCGAGATAATTGCGAATGAGGTGGTATTGCCACTCGATGTGCTTGAATTTTTGGTGAGACGTCGGCTCCTTAGCTAGGACTATGGCGCCATTATTGTAGTAATACAGAGGGATGGCATCTGATGGCATCATTTCTTATACCAGAATGCCCTCTTTGCAGCCTTCGATGCAATGATGTACTTTTCTTCTATGATGGAATCTACAATCACAGTCTGCTTGAAACTATTTTAGCTGATAGCACCACCATTGCACACAAACAAACTTTTAGATGTTGACTTTCGATCATCTATATCAGATATAAAATCCGAGTTTGTATACCCCGAACCTGGAGTTCTTCATTACCAAAGACTAGAAACATATCCTTAGTCCTTCTCAAGTACTTAAGGATATATTTCACAGAAGTCCAATGCTCTTCATCTAAATTTGACTGATATCTGCTCATGACACTCACAGTATGGGCAATATTAGGTCATGTACATAGCATGGCATACATGAGGCTCTCTATTATTGAAGCATAAGGGATCTTGCTTATGCATTCAATCTCCTTAAGTGTGTTAGGGCACATCTTCTTAGAAAAATGAATGCAATGTCTGAAGGGTACTAAACCCCTCTTCGAGTTTTTCATGCTAAACCTCTTCAACACCTCCTCTTTGTACATTTTCTATAAGAGACCCAGCATCCTATTTGGTCTATCCCTATAGACCTTAATTCTCAGAATAAAGGATACCCCTCCTAGATCTTTCATAGAGAACTTCTTAAACAACCATATTTGACTATAGTCAATATAAGAATATCATTTTCAATTAGAAGGATGACATCCACGTACAGTATGAGGAAGATAATAGTGCTTCCACTGATCTTTTTGAAAATACAAGACTTCTTCTCATTCTTAATGAATCCAAATGATTTGATTACATCATTGAAATGAGCATTCCAACTTCGAGATGCTTGCTTAAGTCTATATGTGGACCTTTGCAGCTTGCATACTTTGTAATCATTATCGCTGGATGTGAATCCTAGCGGTTGTTCCATATAGATATCTTCCTCAAGATATCCATTTAAGAATGCCATTTTCAAGTCGATCTACCATATTTCATAATCAAAATAGGCTATAATAGCAAGCAATGTGTGGATGAATTTGAGAATGGCTACTGGCAAAAAAGTATCCTGATAGTCAATACCTTCGCACTAACTATACCATTTTGCTACGAGCCTTGCTTTAAATGTCTATACATTTCCATCGATACCTATCTTTTTCTTGAAGATCTATTTACACCCAATAAGTACTATACCTTCAGTTAGATCTACCAAGGTCCAGACTTGGTTTGAATGCATTGAGTCAATCTCTGACCTCATTGCCTCTAACCATTTCTCAGAGTCAATATCTGATAGCACTTCATCATAGATTTTGGGATCATCACCATAAACCCCATTTTTCATAAGGAATATTTTCTCTATGTTCTTTGATATAGTACCTAAGTACCTTTCAGGAGGATGAGAGATCCTTTCTGATTTATGAGGTGGAGCAGGTAGTATCTGGGTTAGCTCAATCTGGTTGGATTCCATAGGTTCTTTAGCTCATTTTTCATCGGAGACTTTCTCCTCAAGTCTAATCTGTCTTTCGATGCCACCATCTTGAATAAACTATTATTCAAGAAAGATGGCATGTCGACTCACAATCATATTATGATCTTCCAAAAGATAGAAAAAATATTCTAATGACTCTTTAGGATATCCAATAAATAGAGCTCTAAAGGATCTAGACTCTAATTTGTCCATCTGTTATCTCTTGATATGGGCCGGACAATCCCATATTTTGAGATGACTCAGACTTGATTTCTTACCATGCCATATTTCATACAATGCAGTAGGAATGATTTTAGAGAAAATTCTATTCAGTAAATATATAGCGGTCATCAGACATGTCCCTAAAGAAACTCAAAAAGGTTCGTGAAGCTCATCATGGATCAGACCATATCTAATAGGATCCAATTTCTCCATTCTAAAATTTTGTTGAGTTGAGACATTCCAGAAGGAGTCCATTGAGAGATAATGCCATTGTTCTTAAGATAGTCTAAGAATTTTCGACTAAGATCTTCGCCTCCTCGATCTAATCGAAGAATCTTAATGGATTTTTCTGTTTGCTTTTCTAATTCAAGTCTAATTTTTTTAAACTTTTTAAAAGCTTCAGACTTGTGTTGCATCAGATACACATACCCATACCAAGATAAATCATCAGTAAAGGGGATGAAGTAGATGTAATTACCCCTGGTTGGCACATCAAATAAGCCGCAAACATCAGTATATACTAGGGCAAGCAGGTTTGTGGCCCTTTTCCCATGTCCCAAAAAAGGAAGCTTGATCATTTTGCCACGAAGGCATGATTCACAAATCGGATATGACTCAAAAGTCAACGAACTCAATAGCCTAGATTTTTCAAATTTGTTAACTCTATCTTCAGCTATATGACCTAGCCTAAGGTGCCAAAGATACCTATCATTTAGACTTTTTCTAGGTCATTTTGATCCTATGACATTCACATTTTGCTCGATATTAAAAAATAGAAACATCAATATGTAACTGATAGAGACCATTTATAAAGAAACCACTTACAATTTTATTTATTTCATAAAGAATATTATAATGGTCCTTAAGAAAAGTAATTATAAAGCCTTCCTATGCTAAACATGAAATAAAAATTAAATTTTTGCTTGCTGCAGGCATATAAAAATAGTCCCTAAGTATTAAGTCTAATCCTGATAGTAATCATAAAGGATAGATTTTCATAGCCATAGCAGCAACTCTTGCTTCATTTTTGATGCATAGGATTACCTCACCATCCCTCAGCCTCCTGCTATCCTCAAGATCCTGTATATAAGTACACAATTGAGCACTAGAACCAAAGTCATGCATCTAACTGGATGTAGAAGAAATCATAAGTTAGATCTATAATGAGCATACCTCCAGAAGGACCTGCCTCCTTCTTCTTCAGGCTAGCCAGGTACAAAAGGCAGTTCTGCTTTCAATGGCCGTTAGTATTATAATAAAAATATTTTTCTTATCGGCCTTCTTCTTTGGCTCTGCCTTCTTCTTCTTCCCACCATCCATCTTCTATTTCTTCACGGTCTTCTTCTTCTTTTCAAAAGACTTTTTCTTGAAAGAAGTCTACTCTACAGCAAGTACTAAGCCTTTAAAATCTTTCATAGAAAGCTCAGCAGTAACCAGCATGCTCATGAGCTCAACCAAGGTATTCTGAAGTTTATGCATATGGTAGTTCATGATGAACCGCCCATATGCATCAGTCAAGGACTACAGAATTATATCAATCTACAGATCCTGATCTAACTTGACATCGAGCTTCTCAAACTCTTCTATATCTTTGATCATCATTAGATAATGATCTTGGATCAACTGTCCATCACACATTTGAGCTTTAAATAGTCTTTTAGTGACTTGATATTTAGCTGCATGACTCGTTCACCAAACAACTCTTGCAGGTGAGCCAATATTTGGCAACTAGCCTTAATATCTTCATGTTGGCACTGGAGCATATTAGACATCAAGCCCAATATGTAATACCTAGTTTTGTTATCTTCATCCATCCACTTCTCAAGAGACGCTCTCTGAACAGCGGATGGACGGCCTGGTAAGGTGGGAGGATCCTGTTCTAACATATGAGTCAACTTTTGAGAATCCAAAATAATTTTAAAGTTTCGAAGTCAATTCTTATAATTAGGTCCGATCAATTTATGCATGTCTAGGATGCGGGCTAGTCGGTTGGACGTAGATATCTTCCTATAAAGAGTCAAAATTTCTAGTTAGATTTTATAATTAGACTTAATCAATTTATTTAAAAAAAATTTTAAAATAAATTAGACTCTCACTATTTACTTAGATTCCTACACTTTCTTGGTAGAGACGTGAGAATCTCTACGATTATTAATTTTTAGTGGATCGTGCGGTCCCATCAATTGGCTCACCACCTCACCTAACAGTTATTGGTGATGGGTCAACCGATGAGCAGACAACTCTTGTCCAATGATTCTCTAATTATGGTGCATCCAAACCTGATCTCTAATTCATGAAGCTCATCATGCCCGGTATATTGCTCTACTCCTTAGTTAAGTCAGACCCATCATTTGCATGAATTGGATTCATGATTGGGTCCCTCACCATATCCAAATTATTGAGCCCAATCCATCCTCCAACCCATAGCATCCAATGCCTAATAGACATGGTTGCATCTTTCTAATGCAATTGAGCCACTATATTCGGTCAAGAACAATCAACCCTAGGAAGGGTCCGCACATCTATAATGGTGGAAGACCTTAGACTTAATATTTTCTTAGGAAGATTTAATTTAGGTCTCTTTAAATTTGACTTGACTTAGTCATAACAATTATGACTAATCTAGTAGCATGGGTTGGCTCGAATTATTAGCCACCTCAAATCAGAACTAGGTCGACATAAATGGCTAGATAAGTGAGACCGATGGAAGGGATATGCCATTAACTCAACAAGAATGCATTCAGGTCGAGTAGCTTCCAATTAAAAATTAGTCGATCGTATCTACCAGATGTACCTTAGATATTAAATTATCGAATCAAAATCAATTGGGTTAGCCTATAATCTAGGCTCGAACCGCAGAGCCAAATTAGATCTTGACTTAATCGAGTCACATCTCAATGTGATTCAATCTTGACCCAGACTTAATCCTATTAGACTGATCAAATCTAAGCTTTCTTTAATCCCACTTAACCAACTCTTTATTCAGTTTGATCAACCACTAGACCTAATTGAGCTACCCAAGCCCGAACCAAATTTTATGAATATATCTTAGATCTAAAAATTCATAATTTTTAGATCTAATTAATTTTATAATCTTAATTCTTAATTAAATTTTAGATTCATAAATAAAATATGTAATAAAAATCTTAGGATTTCAAGATCTAGAATTTTATAGAAAAATAAGTTTTGATTTCTGATTAAGGATGAACGTGCAGCACTCCTACACGCCATAAGAACATCCCATCGAATGGGAGGAGAGGGCCATTAAATCTTACTTAATTCTTATGATCGAACGGCCAAGGACAATATCTCAATCAAAAATATAATTTCTACTATAAAACTAGTCGAATCTAAATTATATATCGCATATATAATTAATGATCTAATTTATACATATTTTGCATACATCTCATGTATCATGAATAAATTAAACATGCATGCTTTCAGATCTAATATATCATATATAATATCTAAAAAATAGAATTTAAATTTGATCACATCAAATAAAACTATTCTAGATATTTTATAGAACTATTCTATAACTAGTCTAAGCATGCATCTTTTATATCTCATATATATAAAATAAAAATTAAAAATTTTATTTTCTATTTTTTAGATCTAATTATAATAATTATAATATTAAAAAATAAAAATAAATTAAATTTAAAATTATATTTAATTAATTTAATAATATGATTATACTAGACTACACATAGAACTATTCTATTCCTATCTAGTCTGCATCTCATACATTATAAATCTAAATGATTTAATTTTTAATTTTTTTATTTTAGATCTAATCACATCTAATATGACATCTAAAACTTTTTAATATCAGATCATAAATAATAAAAGAAATTAGATCTAAGGTAGATCTGAAGAACTGCTAACATAGCTCTGATACCAATTGAAGGAAAATCCTATTTTTCGATACAGGATCATTCAGATCTGATTAGATCTGAAGGAATATTTTAAAAATTTTTCTTCTAAGATCATAATCAGATATGAGACATCTCAGATCTAATCCTTTAAGATCTAATATTAAGATTAAAAATTAAATTAAATCTAATTAATTTCATACCTTATATTTTGGATAATTAGATTATCCTGTGATGATCCTGATCTATCCTGAGGTTCTAAAAGGAGCCACGCACGTGCCTGACCTCTATTGGTATCTATTTAGATAGAATCTAGATGTCTTCTCCTTGCAAATCTTTTCTCCAAATATCAAATTTAAATCTGACCTGAAAGTTCTTCAAAAGAATTTTTGAAAGCAGCGTGTCTATCTTACAAACACCATCACGTAGATGCTGAACTCTTCACAAATTTGATTGGATCTTCTTCTTAGATTTATTTCCAACCTTTGGCACTTAGAAGAAGGGGAGAGAAAGGATCAGAAAGGGTATGGAAGATGGAATGGGTGATAGCCTTTGGGTATGAAAAATTATTTCTTTCAAGAAGAGCATTGGCGCAAGGGTTCTTATACAAAACCATAGCACCAACTTAAAGTTCCTCTTTGACCAAAATCCTTATTTATTTGACCATTGGGAATCCTGGACCTGATCTCCATGAAAATCTCTAGATCCCAAAAATTAATCTGGAAGGTGGCGGGATGAGTAGATAAGGAAGAGTTCACTACGCCTAGGACTCTTCCCTCAAGAGTTTAATCTAGATTAAACTCTATCATAACTTAGTCTAGATACTTCCAAAAATTACAAAATTTGGTACACCTAATGTATGACTCATGCCCTATCACATATCCAAAAATTAGATCAAAAGAGTTTCTAAATAATTTTCTAAAAGCCTATGATCAGGTGACACTCAATTCTCTCAATTAGGTCAACTTTTGACCCTAGTCCAATTTGACTATGAATTGATTTAATTTTTACAATTAATCTGATCTGAACTTATTTTAGTTAGATAAAAATAAACTTATTTAAAATATAAGAATGAGTCAAATCAAATTTGACTCAGTTGCGATGCATCAGAAAGATTACAGAAGGAGAAAGGCTCAATCGTGTGCTAGCACGATTACCTTGAACCTAATTGAATTTAATCCAAATCAATCAAACTAGGTTAGCTTAATTGATGACATTAAGATCCAAACCCTTATTTATGTGATCTAATTAGGTTCAATTCTATATCATAATGAGATATGTCACGATCTCCATCATCAACATCATCGAAATATCTTTTGATGGACCAAAATTTTTCTAATTCATATAATTAGAATGATTGATTGATCATAAAAATCATTCTAATTGCTCCAAAAATCTACTAGTGACACCTAGCAGTATATGGTGGCAATCCATCAGAACTAAAAATGAACCTCTTAATGTAGTTACCTGTGTGATTGGGTTCTTCTATCTTGAGCCCCGACAGGATTAGGGTTAAGGTGAACTCATCAAACCCAATGTCCATCATATGAATTAATCATTTGATTCGAGTCTAATATGAAATCCTAATAGAAACTCTTCTTATAATCTTCAATCTACCATGTCATGGGCTTAAGGACTTAATCTCATGATTATCATAGGGCTACTCCTCATCTACCGAGGTAGATAGATCTCTTATTGGTGCAATCCAATTTCTACAATGAACATGCTATAGCCAACATACACTTCAGAATTTTGAATGGCTAGGAGACTGAGTTATGGTATAGTCAAACTATAACACCCTCAAGGTGAACTACCGATGCACCTCAGGTCAAAGAACTAGACACACCTATTACAACATTGAGCCAATCATCAATGAGAAGGTAGACTTTCATATGACTACTCGAGATGGTTACGCTCAGTGCCTTCATTCTCTAACAAGTACCTATACTTTCGCACCAGTGTCTCCACATTGTAGACTCAAGATATATCTATCCTAAGAAAGTGATCATACATCAACCTTTTGGATCGATTATCATTCTCATGATGATCCTATGGTCAGGAGCAGTTTATGAATTAATTATAAAAATTCATGTCTCAAATTTTTAACTCTTGAAAATATGAATTATCATTACCATTAACTCAAAGGATGTACACAGATACTTTAAATACACACTATGATAGAAAATAATCTTTTTATTAATTTATAATCAAAATTATAAAATTATTCTTAGAAGTGTATTATAAGTGTTAGCCAATCTGACTTTTAGGGCACATATCTAACAAACTTCCACTTGATCTAAAGCCAATTGGCTATAAATCTAAGCCCCATCTTCTCAAGCTGGGCTTCGATCTTCTACTGGCTCAATGGCTTTGTCAGTGGATCAACTGCATTATCTGTAGTGTTGACTCTCTCGACCTCAACGTAATCCTTCTTGAGGTAATTATGGATGAGATGGTATCACCGCTCGATGTGCTTGGATTCTGGTGAGACCTCAGCTCATTAGCTAGGATTATAGCATCATTGTTGTCACAATATGGAGGGACGGCATTTGATTGTTAGATATGTGTGCCCTAGAAGCCAGATTGGCTGACACTTGTAATATACTTCTAAGGATAAAATTATAATTTTAACTATAAATAATAAAATAGATTATTTTTGATCGTAGTGTGCATTTTGAAAGTGTCTGTAATACATCCTTTGAGTTAATGGTAATAATAGTTCATATTTTCAAGAGTTGAAAATTTAAGACATGAATTTTCATTATTAACTCATAAAATGCTTTCGATCGTAGGATCATCATGAGGATGGTGATTGATCCGAAAGATTGGTGTACGATCGCTTCTTTAGGAGAGATGATTCTTAAGTCTATAATGTAGAGATACCGAAGTGAGAGTATAAGTACTCGTTAGAAAATGAGGGCACTGAGCGTGATCACCTCGAGTAGTCATAAGAGAGTCTACCTTCTCATCGATGATTGGGTCGAAGCTGTAGTGGTGTGTCTAGTTCTTTGACCTGAGGTGTATCGATAGTTCATCTTAAGAATGTTATAGTTTGACTACAACATAACTCAATCTCCTAGTCATTCAGAATCCTGAGGTGTATGTTGGCTATAGCATGTTCATTGTAGAAATTAGATTGCACCAATAGGAGATCTATCTATCTCGATAGATAAGGAGTAGCCCTATGATGAACATGAAAATCAAGTCTATAAGCCCATGGCCATGGCAGAGTGAAATAATAGAAAGAGTTTCTATTAGGGTTTTCACATTGGACTTGAATCGAATGATTAATTCATATGACAAAAATTTGGATTTGACGAGATCATCTTAATCCTAATTTGATCAGGGCTCAAGATAGAGGAACTTAATCACACAGATAACTGCACCAAGAGATTCACTTTCAATTCTGATGGGTTGCCACCATAGCTGCTAGGTGTCACTAGTGAATTTTGGAAGCAATTAGAATGATTTAGATGATCTATCATACTAATTATCTGAATCAAAAAAATTCTGATCCATCAAAAGATGTTTCGATGATGTCGATAATAGAGATCGCGACATATCCTATTATCATATGGAACTGAACCTAATTGGATCATACAAATAAGAATTTGAATTTAGATATCATCAATTGGACTAACCCAGTTTAATTGATTTTAATAAGATTCAATTAGGTTCAAGAAAATCGTGCTAGCACACGATTAAGCCTAATATTCTTCTTTAACAATCATTAAAGCTTATCTTGACTGAGCCAAATATGTTTGGGCTCACTCAGGAACCTTTACTTGGTCTAACTGAAGCTTGTCCAAGTCAGAAAAGGACTGTCTTAATTTATGAGATAAATTTAAAACAACACCTATCATTTTCGATCACATGCTAATTCTTGTTTTTGGACATTGGTCAAATGTTAACCCTGGATACTTAGACATCTGCCCATATGTTATACATCGATAGGAGAGTACCTGGGGACTTGTCCCCCTGCTAAAAAGTAGATAGAAAGGGGGTGCATGCCTAGGGAGGCGTGCACCCCATGAGGATAAAAGATGGAGTCCCATATAGATGGGACTTAGGTTGCTTCAGGGGATTAAATTATATGGCGCAAGAAGTCTTGTTTGACCCAATCTTGGTGCAACCTTAGGAGGGTTTTGAGGGTCTCTTATCTGATTGGATCAGATGATGTCATCCCATCAATTAGATTTAGATTTGATTGCATAAAGGGTCGTGATTGGCCAGGATGATGTGTTACTGCATGGCATAGCAGGTCTATATAAACCCTGTCTACACTAGAATCAAATGCTTCTGCCTTTAGCCCACGCCACATAGCCTCTCTTCCTCCTTCTCCATGCCACCCTCCTATCCTCTCTCTCCTCTCCACGCCCAAGGGCTTTTGGGCATGAACAAGGTGCGATCCAATCAAGTGAAAGGCATCAGGAAAGAAAGAAGGTAGCACTGCTGCAAGAGATAATGGCTATTTTTCAAAAGCTGTTTTGAAGATCTTCAAGATCAGATCTAAATCTAATTTTTAGAAGATTGATTGAGAAGGAGAAGATCTCTAGATCCTACTCGAGTAGATACTGATAAAGGTCAGGCACTTGCATGGCTAATCCAGAACCTCAGGCAAACATCGGAATCATCATAGAATAATTGGATTATCCAAAACAAAGGTATAATTAAATTAGATTTAATTTTTATTTTTATTTTTATTATTAGATTAATAAGATCAAATCTGAGGAGTCTCAGATCTAATTAGAATCTTAGAGAAAAAAATTTTAAAATATTTCTCCTGGTCCAATCAGATCTGAATGAACTTGATCCAAAAAATAGGTTTTTTTCTTCAACTGGTATCAGAGCTAGGTTTCATAATTCATTAGATCTAATTTTAATTTATCTTTAATCTAATAATTAGATAATTTGAAATATCATATTAGATGTGATTAGATCTAAAATTAAAAAATTAAAAATTAAATAATCTAGATCTAAGATATATAAGATGTATGACTAGACTAGGAATAGAATTATTCTATGTGTAATCTAGCATGATCATAATTTTAGTTTAATTAATTATAATTTTTAAATTTATTTATTTATTATTTTTTAATATTATAAATATTATAATTAGATTTAAAAATAAAAAATAAATTTATTTAATTTATTCATATGAGATATGATAGATGCATGTTTAGACTAGTTGTAGAATAGTTCTTCAAAATTATCTAGAATAAATTTTAATATGATATGATTAAAATTTAAATCTTATTTTTTAGATATTTATGAGATAATTTAGATCTGAAAATATACATGATATGATGCATGAGATGTATGCAAAACATGTTTTTTTTTTGTTAGATCAATTTTTTATATATGTGATATATGATGTAGATCTAACTAGTTTTATAGATTTATCATATTTTTGATTAAGACATTTTCCTTGGCCGTCCGGTCATAAGAATGAAGTAGGATTTAAAGACCCTTTTCTTTCATTCGATGGCGTATTCTTATGGTGCATAGGAGTGTTGTGCGTTCATCCTTAATCCAAAATCAAAAACTTAATTTCTACAAAATCCTTGATCTTAAAATCCTAGGAACTTAATTTTGTATACATGTTTTATTTATGAACCCTAAACTTAATTAAGAATTAAGATTATGAAATATATTAGATTTAAAATTAAAAATTTTTAGATCTAAGATATATTTATAAAATTGAGTTCAGATTTGGATAGCTCAATTAGGTCTAGCGGTTGATCAAACCGAATCAAGAGTTGGTTAGGTGGGATCAAGAGTACTAAAAATTGACCAACCTAATAGAATTAAGTCTAGATCAAGGTCGAGTCACATGAGTGATTGATCAAGTTAAGACCTAATTAGGCTTAGTGGTTAGAGTCTGGATTGTAGGCTAACCCGATTGGTTCTGGCTCAATAATTTGGTATCTATGGTAAGTTTAGCATATATGATCGACTGATCTTTAATTACGAGCTACTCGACTCGAATGCATTCTTGTCGAGTTAATGGCATATCCCTTCCACCAGTCTCACTTACCTGACCATATTTGTCGGCCCAATTCTGATCTAAGGTGGCTAACAATCCGAGCTGACCCATGCCACTAGGTTAGTCATAAGGGTTATGGCTATGTCAAGTCAAGTTTAAAGAGACCTAAATCAAATCTTCCTAAGAAAAGATTAAGTCTAAGGTCTTCGACCATTGTAGATGTGCGGGTCCTTTCCAAGGTTGATTGTTCTCAACTGGTCATAGTGGTTCAGTTGCACTGAGAAGACGCAACCATGTCTATTAGACATTGGATGCTACAAACTGGAGGATGGATTGGACTCAATATTCTGGATACGATGAGAGATCCAATTAGGAATCTAATCTATGCAAATGATAGGTCTGACTTAACTAAGGAGTGGATCAATATTTTGGACACGGTGAGATTCATAAATTAGAGATTAAGTCTGGGTGCACCATGATTAGAGAATCATTAGACAAGAGTTGTTCACTCATTAGCTAACCCATCACCAATAACTGTTCGATGAGGTGATGAGTCAGTTGGTGGGACTGCACCATCCACTAAAAATCAGTAATCATGAAGATTTTTACATCTCTACAGAGAGAGTGTAGGGATCCCAAAAAATAGTAAGAGTTAATTTGTTTAAAAATTAAATTTCTAAATAAATTGATCAAGTCTTAATTATAAAATCTAACTAAAAACTTTGACTCTCTATAAAGAAAAGAAAAATATCTGCGTCCAACCCACTAGTCCGTATCCTGGACACCCATAGACTGACAAGACCCAATTACAAGGATTGGCTTCAGAACTTCAAAATTATTTTGGATTTTGAAAAGTTGACTCATGTATTAGATCAGAATCCCCCCACCTTACCAGCTCATCCATCCACTGAATAGAGAGCATCTCTTGATAAATGGACGAATGAAGATAATAAGGCCAGATACTACGTGTTTGGCTCGATGTCTGATGAGCTTTAGTACCAACATAAAGATATCAAGACTGCCTGCCAAATGTTGGCTCACCTGTAAGAGTTGTTTGGTGAATAGAGTCATGCAGCCAAATATCAGATCATTAAATGACTATTTAAGGCTAAAATACATGATGGACAGTCAGTCCAAGATCATTATCTGATGATGATCAAGGACTTGGAAGAGCTTAAGAAGCTCGAAGTGAAGTTAGACCAGGATCTGTAGAATGATATAATTCTGCAATCCTTGACTGATGCGTATGGGCAATTCATCATGAACTACCATATGCATAAACTTCAGAATACTCTGATCGAGCTTATGAATATGCTGGTTACTACTAAGCATTTTATGAAAGGTTCTAAAAGCTCAGTACTTGCTATGGAATAAGCTTCTTCCAAGAGAAAGTCTTTTGGAAAGAAGAAGAAGTTTGTGAAAAGGTAGAAGGTGAAAAAAAAAAGAAGGCAGAGCTGAAAAAAAGACTGCTAACAAACAAAAGTATTTTCATTATAATACTGACGACCACTAGAAGCGGAACTGTCCTACATACCTGACCATCCTGAAGAATAAGAAGGAGACATGTCCTTCTTGAGGTACGCTCGTTATTGAATATAACCTTACAATTTCTTCTGCATCAAGTTGGATGCTTGACTCTGGTTCTAGTGCTCATTTGTGCACTTTCATGTAGGATCTTGAGGATAGCAGGAGGCTGAGGGATGGTGAGATGATCCTATGCATTGAAAATGGAGCAAGGATTGCTACTGTGGTCGTGGAAACCTATCCGCTTCGACTACTATCTGGCTTAGATTTAGTATTTAAGGATTGTTATTATGTGTCTGCTGCAAGTAGAAATTTGACTTATGTTTCATGTTTAGCACAAGAAGGCTATGTAATTAGTTTTCTTAAGGACCATTATAATATTCTTTATGAAAAAAATAAAATTGCAAGTGGTTTTCTTATTAACGATCTCTATCAGTTATATATTGATGTATCTATCTTTAATATCGAGCAAAATGTGAATGCCATAAGATCAAAATAACCCAGGGATAGTCCAAATGATAGGTATCTATGGCACCTAAGGCTAGGTCATATAGCAGAAGATAGGATTAACAAATTGAAGAAAATTAGACTATTGAGTTCGTTGACTTCAGAGTCATATCCAATTTATGAATCATGTCTTCATGGCAAAATGACTAAGTTTCCTTTTGTAGGACATGGGAAAAGGGCCATAAAACTACTTGTCCTAGTACATACTAATGTGTGTGGCCCATTTGATGTACCGGCTAGAGGCAACTTTGACTACTTCATAACCTTTATCGATGATTTATCTCAATATGGGTATGTGTATCTTATGAGACACAAATCTAAAATCTTTGAAAAGTTTAAGGAATTCAGACATGAAGTGAAAAAGCAAACTAAAAAATCCATTAAGATTCTTCGATCAGATCGAGGAGGTGAATATCTTAGTTGAAAATTTCTGGACTATCTCAAGCAATATGGCATAGTCTCTCAATGGACTCCATCTGGAATACCTCAACTTAATGAGATTTTAGAATGAAGGAACTGAACCCTATTAGATATGGTTCGATCCATGATGAGTGATAGAAATGCGATGTTGTCGTTAAGATACCATGTTTATCAGTTTAATTCGACTTCTTAAAATCATTGAAAATGCATAGATAGCAGTGAGTCAGGTCGAATCAATAGGAAAGGTAGTATTTTTAGATTTGAAATCTTTAATTTTTTTTTAAAAAAAAGGAAAAGATTTGAGTTTTTGGAATTAAAAGTGAAGTCAGAAGATTAAAAATAAAAATTAAAAGATGCAGAAATTTAAACTTGGTACTAAGATCTACTAGTTAGATCTTAGCATCTACTTGCAAAGCAATAATTTAAAGTGCAGAAATTAAATTATAATAAAAATAAAAAATAAAAAAATTAAAGTGCAAAAATAAATTTTTTATTAATTAAAATTTCAAAATTTAAATACATAAAATTTAAAAAGAAAATAAAATAAAATAAAATAGCTTGATCTCTGATTTTGGATCGGCATTGGCAGAAAGATGGTGTAGAAGCCCGGCTCTTCTTCTCGGCACTCGTTGCTTCAAAGCAGCCTTTAACCCATAGCCTAGCTTCACCCTGTACCAAAGCTTCATCTTGATTAGAGATGTTGATTTCTGGAGGCCTAAGATCCCTTTTATAGAGCTAGAAGGGCTGGATATTTTTTCTAAAGGCAATATGGGACTAATAGCCTTTGTAATCATTAAAATACAAAGAAATTTGGATAAAATTTGAATCTAATTAGCTCTAATATGACTTTGATAAATCTGGTGAAATCTGACCATTCAATAGGAATCCAACGGTCCAAAAATCATCAAAATCGGATGCATATCAGCCTAGATCAGGTCGGATTAAATTTTGGCCGTCCGATCGCGCGTTGATGGAGGAAATCTGGCTGCAAATCATGCGTCAGGAGTCTTGATCACCACTAGGAGCATTCTGGACCGTTGGATCTTCATCTCTTGGTTTACTGGCCATCGGATCACACCAGATCGCTAATAGAATTTGAATCAAGCCTGGAAATCACCACCGCCGTCCGATCTTGACCGCAATCAGCCGCTGCCGTCCGATCGCGCAATTACTGTTCCCATGGACTACATGGATCGGCCGCATTGCACACCACAGCCAATCAGCACTCTGGTCATTAAGTGAAAAGATCAAAATATCCTATGAGCCGCGATAATTTTCTGTGGATCCTTTAAGGATCTAGGTCCGCCACGTGGCAATCTCTGATTCGTCGGTTTCTGCTGAGCTGGCGATCCACGCCTGGATCGTGGACCGATTAATGGCTTCAATGGTTGAGTCAGCTTTGATGGTTTGGCTTGGCTTGGTTACGGAGCCGACTGAGCCATTTTCTTCTTCTTTTTTTTATTTAATTTTTATTTATTTTATTTATTTTAAAAATTCATATCTTTTTCATTTTAGCTCTATTTTACTTGAAATTTATTTTATTATGATTAAAAAAATGAGCTCTTTCCATTGATAATAAAATTTTATTTTTTTAATTTTTATTATTTTTAATTAATTTTTTAATTAATAAAAATATGAATTTTTCAAAAATTATATATAAATTGATTAATAATTCTTAAAAATTAATATAAATTAATTAATAAATTAATACTTTTATTGGTGAATTTATGATACTTATCACACCCCCCAACTTAAGCTTTGCTCATCCTCGAGTAAAGAAAGAATTTAGTTTTAAATACCTTTTAACTTTAGAGTTTCAAATTTTACCTAAGTAATTTTCAAAATGGCCATTGATATTCAGTAGAGCTTAAATGAGACATATCATTGGGGTATTAATACTTATCAATAGAAAAATTAAGTAAAGAACATTAAATTTTTTAGAATTTTTTCTAAATTATCCTATCTTTATCTCTGATTTGTCTAAACTTTCATATAGGCAAGTGTATTGCTACTTCCGTCCTTCATTTATTGATTTTTATTTTTACATTGCCCACTTTTTGACACGAATATCATTGCTTACTTAGGCAACAGGACCCAGTTACTCGGTGGAAAACCATTTTTTTTTTTTTTTTTAAATATTGTACCACTATTGAGTGTCTTAACTCCTTAAGCTTTCTATTTGATCCATGTAGCGAGTCTTGGGCCAATGACTCCCAAACCAGTTGGCTTTAGGGCATTAGGTATAGAATACCCCTCGGACTTACTAGCTCGAATCAAATAGGCTATGAGTTAAGACTAGCTTTACAACGAGCTTCTTTGCCCTTCCCACCTTTTGATGCGAAACTCAATGCTTGCTTAGGCAAAGAGGCCCGGTTACTCAGTGAGAAGTACTTGGAAACTATTTTATTAAAATAAATTTTTATATGAAGAAACGTATAGTTATCCTACACAAGCCTATAAAAAGTAAGACTTTTCTTTGATGCTAATAGAAATAATTAGAAATGCTCCAAGAAAAAACTTTTTATGTTCTAGACTTAACTCTTTATTGAATTTTCTTAATACTTGATTCCTCAATATCTCACAGATTCTCTAATCTATGCATCAATTTTTTTTTAAAAATGCTTAGTTTAATTCGATTCTTAAGCATAATCAAGTATCTAAATACTAAATACTAACTTTTTCGAGGACTTAAAATTTTAAAATTTTTTTATTTTTCTCTCCCCCCAACTTAATCGACATTGTCCTCAATGGAGAAGAAAAAATAAAGGGTGTAATAAAGAACATGAAAGAATACACCTAACTCAGTATATTTTTGGTTCAGCACATGCCTTTGAAAATTTGAGCTCTTCCTCCAACTTATTCAAATTATCCTAAAAAAAATAAACTAAAAAGATAAATTAGATAAAAACTAAATATTGGGTTGCCTCCCAACAAGCGCTAAGTTTACCATCTTCAGCCGACACAATGCAGCTTACTATCTTGTGTCAAATATTAAATTGACAAATTTCAATGGTTTTGGATTGCCAATCTCAAAAAGTTGATTTATAATCCCATTATTGATATATTCATTGTTAATTTTAGGGATATAATTTATGATTCCATTCTCAGACCCATATTTATTAAGAATTTCTCCTATTTGTTTTTCTAAAATGCTCATGAATGGAGTTTTAGGAGTTAAGTTTGATTCAATGGGTGCTGGAATGGTGACTAAAGGTGATTTTAATTCTGAAGGTAAATTAATATGATCTTGCTTAACAACTCCATTGACATTTCATTGCATGCCTCTTAATTTTTGTAAGAAGAACCAGCTTCTTGGATTGAAGAGAATAGGACATTAGGTTTATAAGTCTTGAATAAATCATCTATTCTCTTTTCCTTTTTTTCTATCTTATTTAAACTAGAACTAGCATCAGTACTAATTCTTGGCTCGGGTTCTTCTATGTGGTTAGTCTCAGTACTAACCAGTTCCTCTAAGGTTTTTATTTTGTCTAGCATCAGTACTAGCCTCTCTCACCTGGTCTTGGTATGGGTCCATAAGAATCCTATAACTTTTAAGTTCAGGAATTACTTTGGCATTCTCAAATTGGGGATTCTTAGATGAGACATTAAATTGATAACTTGGTCTAGGTGATTGATGGATATTAGATGGGTTGTTTGAAATTGATAGATTTGGTAGTTGATCTAGTTCTCTTCTCATATTAGACTCAACTAATTATCCTATTTTAGCTTCTAGTTTGGCGATAGATTACTGTTGAGTCAGAATCAATTATTGAAGTTGGTTAAATCTATCATCAGCTAGATTGGTCTGTTGAGGAGGTGGGTATGAAGGCTGATTATAATATAATGGCTGGATAAACTGACTAGGCTGACCATTATTATAGGCATAATTTTGATATTGGGATCTATTTTGAAAATTTTGCTCAAGTAAAATTTAGGTCTGAGCCTGAGTCTGTTGGGATGTCCAAGAAAAATTAAAGTTACTCCAATCTAAATTATATGAATTTGAAAATGGATCATTAATCAATTTGGAGTATCCTTGAGCAGCTTGAACTTGTTCTTGGATAAAATATGAAAACTGTGCAGTCATAGGACATTCACTCACATGATGGGTTAGGCTAGCATAGTTTGAATAAGTCTCCTGATAATTAGAAGATGATGTGAATTATGCAGAAGATTGTTGACCTAAGATTAGGAGTTGATCTAATTTCTGAGCAAGAAGATCAACTTTATCTAATTTTTGGACTATTAGGTTCATATTAGCCATTTGATTATTAGGTTTAATATGAATCAACCATTCAATTAAATTCAACTAAATCAGAAAAAGTGATTTCCTACCGTGCATGTATTAGTGCAACCCTAATGTATGGTTCAAAAAAAATTTTAGATTTTTTTTAATTTTTTTATTATTATTATTTTATTATATTAAAAATTAATTTTTTTTATTATTTTATTTGTTAATTTTAATTTAATTTAATTTAATTTAATTATTATTTTTAATATTTTTTAGTTAGTTTAATTTAATTTTTATTTTATTTTATTTTTAGAGGAGTAAGGAGAAGAAAGAAAGAAGAGTTCTAAAGAAAAGGTCCTAAGGAGTCCTAGAACTAAGAAGAAAGAAAAGAATTAGGTTTAATTAGATTTAATATTGGTTAGCAATCAAGTTGGTCAATCAATTCTAACTAAAGATTATCTTAGATCTAGACAGCTTCTAACTGTCAAGGTCACCTTCAAGCCCTCCAAGTGTAGGATTAGCCAATCAACTAGCCAGGTAAGTGTAAGATCGATGGGAGTCCCCCCATTGCTTGCCTTAGATACCAATTGCGCTTGGCCAGGTAAGCGAACGGAACCAATTAGAAACCACCTTCCTTTGGGCGCAGTTGTCCCTGAACCACTTTCCTAGACACCAGTCAAATTGACTTATCCTAACTTGGTTCAACTCTTAGGATTTCTTGTCCTATTGAGCTCGAGTTCCTAGGGTTGATGTCTAATTGATTTTAATTTAAAGGCTTAGGTCAATGCAGGATGTTGGTTGGTTGTTTGTGGGCTAAGGAAGGGTGATCAAATCCCACCTTATCTTGTTTAATTGGGTTATGCCCTTAATTTGATTTAATATGAATATGCATAAAAAATTTTTAATTAAAGGGTTCTATGCAATTTAAACTAGATGCATGTAACTAATTGTATTCTGAAAGGCTTACCTTGCCTCCAGCAATCACCAAAAAATAAATAAATAAATAAATAAAACTAATATGATGCATGCTCTAAATAGTTAGGATTTCTAATCTTATCATGAGGCTTTTAATTAGATTTAAATAAATATTTTTTTAAATTAATTTAAAAATAAAATAAATAAATAAAAAGGAAAGAGTACTAGGGTTAGGATTGATCTTACCAAGTAAAACTTCTGATTCTTTTTAATTTTTAATTTTTTTTTTACAAAATAATAAAAAAATTAGCAAGCAATATTTATAAAAAAATAAAAATTTTATTTATAATTTATTTATAGAAAAATCAAAGAGATCAAAAATTTAATGTCCATGCCTTCCCCAGCAACGGCGCCAAAAACTTGGTGCATTTGCCAAAATTATTTTTAATAAATCAAAGAAATCAAAATCAAAAATCAAAAATATTCTTCGATAATGGTGCCAAAAACTTGATAGGAACGCGATGTTGTCATTAAGACACCATGTTTATCAGTTTAATCCGATTTCTTAAAATCGTTGAAAATGCGTAGATAGCAGTGAGTCGAATCGAATCCACAAGGAAGGTAGTATTTTTAGATTTGAAATCTTTGATTTTTTTAAAAAACAAAAGGAAAAGATTTGAGTTTTTAGAATCAAAAGTGAAGTTGGAAGATTAAAAATAAAAATTAAAAGATGTAGAAATTTAAACTTGGTACTAAGATCTACTAGTTAGATCTTAGCATCTACTTGCAAAGCAATAATTTAAAGTGCAGAAATTAAATTATAATAAAAATAAAAAGAAAAAAAATTAAAGTGCAAAAATAAAATTTTTATTAATTAAAATTTTAGAATTTAAATACATAAAATTTAAAAAGAAAAGAAAATAAAATAAAATAGCCTGATCTCTGATTTTGGATCGGCATTAGCAGAAAGATGGTGTAGAAGCCCGACTCTTCTTCTCGGCACCCGTTGCTTTGAAGCAGCCTTTAACCCATAGCCTAGCTTCACCCTATACCAAAGCTTCACCTTGATCGGAGATGTTGATTTCTGAGGCCTAAGATCCCTTTTATTAGAGCTAGGAGGGCCTGGATATTTTTTCTTAAAGGTAATTGGACTAATAGCCTTTGTAATTACAAAATATAAAAAAATTTGGATAAATTTGAATACAAATCAGCTCTAGATATAAACTCTGGTAATCTGGTAAAATCTAGCCATTCAATAGGAATCCAACGGTCTAAAAATCATCAAAGTCGGATGCATATCAGCTCAGATCAGGTCGGATTAAATTTTGGCCGTCCGATCGTGCGTTAATGGAGGAAATCTGACCGCAAATCATGCATCGGGAGTCTTGATCACCGTCAGGATCATTCTAGACCGTTGGATCTTCATCTCTTGGTTTTCTGGCCATCAGATCGTGCCAGATCGCTAATAGAATTTGAATCAAGCCTGGAAATCACCACCGCCATCCAATCTTGACCGCAATCAACCGCAGCCATCCGATCATGCAATTACTGTTCCCATGGACCGCGTGGACCGACCGCACCGCACACCATAGCCAATCAGCGCTCTGGTCGCTGAGTGAAAAGACCAAAATACCCTGTGAGCCGCGATAATTTTCTATGGACCCTTTAAGGGTCCAGGTCTGCCACGTAGCAATCTCTGATTCGTCGATTTCTAATGAGCTGACCGTCCCAGCCGCTGGATCATGGACCGACTGATGGCTTCAATGGCTGAGTTGGCTTTGATGGTTTGGCTTGGCTTGGTGGCTTGGCTTACGGAGCCGGTTGAGCCATTTTCTTCTTCTTTTTTTATTTAATTTTTATTTATTTTATATCTTTTAAAAATTCATATCTTTTCCGTTTTAGCTCTGTTTTACTTGAAATTTATTTTGTTGTGATAAAAAAATGAGCTCTTTCCATTGATAATAAAATTTTATTTTTTTAATTTTTATTATTTTTAATTAATTTTTTAATTAATAAAAATATGAATTTTTCAAAAATTATATATAAATTGATTAATAATTTTTAAAAATTAATATAAATTAATTAATAAATTAATACTTTTATTGGTGAATTTATGATACTTATCAATGAGCTTCACAGACCTTTCTAATTTTTTTTGGAGACATAGTCTGTTAACTGCTATATATTTACTGAATAGGATTTTTTCTAAAATCATTTCTACCACACCGTATGAGATATGGCATGGTAAAAAATTAAGTCTAAGTTATCTCAGAATTTGGGGTTGTCCGACTCATGTCAAAAGACAACAAGCAGACAAGTTAGACTATAAGTCCTTTAGAGCTCGATTCATAGGATATCCTAAAAAGTTATTAGGATATTATTTCTACATTCCAGAAGACCACAATATGATTGTGAGTTAGCTTGCCATCTTTCTTGAAAATTAGTTTATTCAAGATGGTGGCATTGGAAAGCAGATCAAGCTCGAGGAGAAAATCTCACAAGAGCAACGAGCTAAGGACCCTATGGAACAAAATCAGGTTGAGCCAATACAATCACTACCTCCACCTCATAGATCGAAAAGGATTTTTCGTCCTCCTGAGAGGTACTTAGGTACTATTTCAGAGAAAGCAGAAAAAATGTTCCTCGTAGGCAATGAGGTTCATGGTGATGATCCCAAAACCTACGATGAGACGATATCGGATATCGACTCTGAGAAATGGTTAGGGCAATGAAGTCAGAAATTGACTCGATGCACTCAAACTAAGTCTGAACCTTGGTAGATCCACCTGAAGGTATAGTACCTATTGGGTGTAAATGGATCTATAAGAGAAAGATTGGTGCAGATGAAAATGTGGAGACATTCAAAGCTAGATTAATGGCAAAAGGGTATAGTCAGCATGAAGAAATTGACTATCAGGATACCTTTTCGCCAGTAGCCATGCTAAAATCCATCCTTACATTGCTTGCTATTGTAGCCTATTTTGATTATAAAATATAGCAAATGGACGTGAAAAAGATATTCTTAAATGGATACCTTGAGGAAGATATCTATATGGAATAGCCGCTAGGTTTCACATCCAGTGATGTTGATTACAAAGTATGCAAGATGCAAAGGTCCATATATGGACTTAAGCAAGCATCTCAAAGCTAGAATACTCATTTTAATAATGTGATCAAATTATTTAGCTTCATCAAGAATAACAAGGAACCATGTATTTTCAAAAAGATCAGTAGGAGCGCTATTATCTTCCTCGTACTGTACGTGGATGATATCCTCCTTATTGAAAATGATATTTTCATGTTGACCATAGTTAAAATGTGGCTATCTAAAGAATTCAATATAAAAGATCTAGGAGAAGCATCCTTCATTCTAGGAATTAAGATCTATAGAGATAGACCGAATAGGATGCTAGATCTTTCACAGAAGATGTACATAGGGGAAGTGCTAAAGAGGTTTAGCATGAAAAACTCCAAGAGAGGATTGGTACCCTTTAGACATGGCATTCATCTCTCCAAGAAAATGTGTCCTAACACACCTGAGGAGATTAAACGCATGAGCAAGATCCCTTATTATTCAGCAATAGAGAGCCTCATGTATGCCATGTTATGTACATAATCTGATATAGCCCATGCTATGAGTATCACGAGCAGATATTAGTCAAATCCAGGTGAAGAACACTGAACTTCTATGAAATGTATCCTTAAGTACTTAAGAAGAACTAAGGATATGATGTTGGTTTTTGGTAATGAAGAACTTCAAGTCTAGGGGTATGTAGACTCATATTTTATGTCCGATATAGATGATCGAAAGTCGACATCTGGGAGTCTATTTATGTGTAATGGTGGTGCTGTCAGTTGAAAGAGTTTCAAGCAAACAGTGATAGCATATTCCATCATAGAAGCAGAGTACATCGCTGCATCAAAAGCTACGAAGGAGGCATTCCGGTACAAGAAGTTCATCGTAGAGATCGGAGTGATGCCATCGAATGCCATTCCTCTGTATTGCAAAAATAATGGTGCCATAGCCCTTGCTAACAAGCTGAGGTCTCACCAGAAATCCAAGCACATCGAGCGGCGATACCACCTCATCTGCGATTACCTTGAGAAAGATTACGTCGAGATCAAGAGAGTCGACTCCATAGATAATGTGGTAGACCCACCTACAAAGCCATTGGGCTAGCTGAAGATCAAAGCCCACCTTCAGAAGATGAAACTTAGATTTGTAGCCAATTGGCTTTAGGTCAAGTGAAAGTTTGTTAGATATTTATGCCCTAGAAGTCAGATTGGCTGACACTTATAATACACTTCTAAAGGCAAAATTATAATTTTAACTATAAATAATAAAATAAGTTATTTTCTATCATAGTGTGTATTTTGAAAGTGTCCGTGATACATCCTTTGAGTTAATGGTAATAATAGTTCATATTTTCAAAAGTTAAAAATTTAAAACATGAATTTTCATTATTAACTCATAAAATGCTTCCCACCATAGGATCATCATGAAGATGGTGATTGATCCGAAAGATTGGTGTACTATCGCTTCTTTAGGGAAGATGAGTCTTAAGTCTATGATGTAGAGACACTAGAGCGAGAGTATAGGTACTCATTAGAGAACGAGGGCACTAAGCATGACCACCTCGAGCAGTCATAAGAAAGTCTACCTTCTCATCAATGACTGGCTCGAAGCTATAGTGGTATATCTAGTTTTTTGATCTGAGGTACATCGGCAGTTCATCTTGAGGGTATTATAGTTTGACTACACCATAACTCGGACTCCTAGCCATTCAAAATCCTGAGGTGTATGTTGGCTATAGTATGTTCATTGTAGGAATTGGATTGCACCAATAGGAGATCTATCTATCTCGGTAGATGAGGAGCAGCCCTATGATGATCATGAGAATCAAGTCCATAAGCCCATGGCCATAGCAGAGTTAAATAATAGAAAGAGTTTCTTTTAGGGTTTTCACATTGGTCTTGAATCGAATGATTAGGGCTCAAGATAGAGGAACTTAATCATACAGATAACTGCATCAAAAGGTTCACTTTCAATTCTGATGGGTTGCCACCATATGCTACTAGATGTCACTAGCAGATTTTGAGAGCAATTAGAATGATTTGGATGATCGATCATACTAATTATCTGAATCAAAAAAGTTCTGATCCATCGAAAGATGTTTAGATGATGTCAATGATAGAGATCGCGATATATCCCATTACCATATGAAACTAAATCTAACTGGATCACACAAACAAGGGTTTGGATCTGGATGTCATCAATTAGACTAATCCAGTTCAATTGATTTGAATAAGATTCAATTAGGTTCAAAAAAATCATGCTAGCATACGATTGAGCCTAATATTCTTCTTTAACAATCATTAAAGCTTATCTCGACTGAGCCAAATGTGTTTGAGCTCACTCAGAAATTTTTACTTGGTCTGACTAGAGCTTGTCCAGGTCAAAAAAGGATTGTCTTAATTTATGAGATAAATTTAAAATAATACCTACCATTTTTGATTATCTGCTAATTTTTATTTTCGAACATTAGTCAAATGTTGACCCTGGATACTTAGACATCTGCCCATATGTCATGCACCCATAGGAGAGTATCTAGGGACTTGTCCCCCTGCTAAAAAGCAGATAGAAAGGGTGTGCATGCCTAGGGAGGCATGCGACCCATGAATTAAATACTTCAACCTTTAGCCCACACCACATAGCCTCTCTCCCTCCTTCTCCATGCCATCCTTTGGTCCTCTCTCTCCTCTCCACACCCAAGGGCTTTTAGGCATGAACAAGGTGCGATCCAATCAAGTGAAAGGCACCGAAAAAGGAAGAAGGCAGCACTGCTATAAGAGACAACGACTGTCCTTCAAAAATAGTTTTAAAGATCTTCAAGATCAGATTTAGATCTAATTTTTGGAAGATTGATTGAGAAAGAGAAGATCTCTAGATTCTATTCGAGTGGATACTGGTAGAGGTCAGGCACTTGTATGGCCACATCTAGAACCTCAGGCAAACATCAAGATCATCATAGGATAATTGAATTACCCAAAATAAAGGTATAATTAAATTAAATTTAATTTTTATTTTTATTTTTATAATCAAATCTGAGAAGTCTCAGATCTGATTAGGATCTTAGAGAAAAAATTTTTGAAATATTCCTCCTGATCCAATCAGATCTGAATAAATCTGACCTAAACAATAAGTTTTTTCCTTCATAAATGGCATCACTTCTTATACCAAAATTCCTCCTTTACAGTCTTCGATGCTGCAATATACTCTACTTCCATGGTAAAATCTGCTATCACAGTCTGCTTGAAACTTTTTCAACTGACAGCACCACCATTATACACAAATAGACTTTCAAATGTCAACTTTCGATCATCTATATTGGACATAAAATTTGAGTCTGTATACCCTTAAACCTAGAGTTCTCCATTACCAAAGATCAGAAATATATCCTTAGTCCTTCTCAAGTACTTAAAGATATATTTCATAGAAATTCAGTGCTCTTCATCTGGATTTGACTGATATCTACTCGTGATACTCACAACATGGATAATATCAGATCGTGTACATAGCATGGCATACATGAGGCTCTCTATTGCTGAAGCATAAGGGATCTTACTCATGTGTTCAATCTCCTTAGGTGTGCTATGGTACATCTTCTTGGAGAGATGAATGCCATGTCTGAAGGATACTAAACCCCTCTTGGAGTTTTTCATGCTAAACCTCTTCAGCATCTGCTCTATGTATATTTTCTATGAGAGACCCAGCATCCTATTCGGTCTATCTCTATAGATCTTAATTTCCAAAATAAAGTATACCTCTCTTAGATCTTTCATAGAGAACTTCTTAGACAAACATATTTTGACTGTAGTCAATATGAAAATATCATTGCTATTTAGGAGGATGTCATCCACGTACAGTACGAGAAAGATAATAGCGCTTCCACTGATTTTTTTGAAAACATAGGGCTTCTCCTCGTTCTTGATGAATCCAAATGATTTGATTACATCATTGAAATGAAAATTCTAACTCTAAGATGCTTGCTTAAGGATATATATGGATCTTTGTAGCTTGCATACTTCATGATCATTATCACTGGATGTGAATCCTAGTGGCTATTTCATATAGATATCTTCCTCAAGATATCTATTTAAGAACGTCATTTTCACGTCCATCTGCCATATTTCATAATCAAAATAGGCTGCAACTGCAAGCAATGTGCGGATGGATTTGAGTATTGCTACTGGTGAAAAAGTATCATGATAGTCAATGCCTTCGCACTGACTATACCATTTCGCTATGAGCCTTGCTTTGAATGTCTCTACATTTCCATCGGTATCTATCTTTCTCTTGAAGATCCATTTACATCCAATAGATACTAAACCTTCAGGTGGATCTACCAAGGTCCAGACTTGGTTCGAACATATTGAGTCAATCTCTGACCTCATTGCCTCTAACCATTTTTCAGAGTTGATATCAGATATCACCGCATCATAGATTTTGAGATCATAATCATGAACCCCATTTTTTATGAGGAATATTTTCTCTACATCCTCTAATATAGTACTGATAGAAACGTGATGTTGTCGTTAAAACACCATGTTTATCAGTTTAATCTGACTTCTTAAAATAATTAAAAGTTCATAGATAGTAGTGAGTCGGGTCAAATCCATAGGGAAGGTAGTATTTTTATATTTAAAATCTTTGATTTTATAAAAGAAAAAGAAAAGAGAAGAGTTTTGGGATCAAAAGTAAAGTCAAAAAATAAAAAAATTAAAATTAAAAGGTGCAAGAATTTAAACTTGATACTAAGATCTACTAGTTAGATCTTAGCATAGATCTTAGCATCTAATTATAATAAAATAAAAAATAATAATTAAAATATAAAAATTAAATTATAATAAAAATAAAGAGCATGAAATTAAAGAGCATAAAAATAAATATTACATTGAAAAGTTTATAATTTAAATACATAAAATAAAAAGAAAATAAAATAGGCTGATCTCATATCTTAGATTGGCATTGGTGGAAAGATGGTATAGAAGCCTAGCTCTTCTTCTCGACACCCATTGCTTTGAAACAGCCATTAATCCATAGCCTGGCTTCATCCTGTACCAAAGCTTCATCTTAATCTGAGATATTGATTTCTAGAGGCCTGGGGTCCTTTTTATAGAGCTAGAAGGGCTAGAGAGTTTGCTTCTAGGCAATGTAGGATTAAGGAGCTCTTTGATCATCAAAATATAAAGAAATCAAAGTAAAAAATTGGATTAAAAAGAGTTCTGAATGAAGTTTGCTATTTTGGATGAAATCTGGCCATTGATAGAAATCCAATGGTCCAAAAATCATCAAAATCGAATGTATATGAGCCCAGATCAGGTCAGATTAAATTCTGGCCATCCGATCGTGCATTGATGGAGGAAATCTAGCCATTGATCATGCGTTGGGAGTCCTGATCACCGTTGGAAGCATTCTAGACCATTGGATCTTCATCAGTTGATTTTTTGGCCATCGGATCGTGCCAAATCGCTGATAGAATTTGAAATCAGCAACCGAAAAAAATAACCATTGACCATCCAATCCTTGACCGCAAATCAACCATCAGTCGCATCGATCGTGCATGTTTACTATTTTCATGGACCGCATGAACCGGCCGCACCATGCATCGCACACTGCAACCAATTAGCACCCTTGTCGCTGAGTGAAAAGATCAAAATACCTTATGAGCCACGATGGATTTCTATGGACCCTTTAAGGGTCTAGGTCCGCCATATGTCGCATTGTGATTCGCCGGTTTCTGCTGAGTTAATGGTCCATGCTTGGATCATGGACCGACTGATGGCTTCAATGGTTGAGTCAGTTTTGATGGCTTGGCTTAGCTTACGGAGCCGGCTAAGCCGTTTTCTTTTTTTTATTTAATTTTTTTTCTTTTATCTTTAGAAATTCATATCTTCTCCGTTTGAGCTCCGTTTTGCTTCAAACTTATTTTGTTGTGATCAAAAAAATAAGCTCTTTCTATTAATTATAAAATTTTATTTTTTAGTTTTTATTATTTTTTAATTAATTTTTTAATTAATAAAAATATGAATTTCTCAAAAATTATATATAAATTGATCATAAATTTTAAAAAATTAATATGAATTAATTGATAAATTAATATTTTTATTGATGAATTTATGGTACTTATCAAGTACCTAAGTACCTTTCAGGGGGATGAGAGATCCTTTCTAATTTACGAGGTGGAGGAGGTAGTGTCTGGCTTCGCTCAATCTGATTGGATTTCATAGGTTCTTTAGCTCATTTTTCATTAGAGACTTTCTCCTCGAGTCTAATCTATCTTTCAATGCCACCATCTTGAATAAACTATTTTTCAAGAAAGATGGCATGTCGACCTATAATCACATTGTGATCTCTTGGAAGATAGAAAAAATATCCTAATGACTCCTTAGGATATCCAATAAATCGAGCTCTAAAGGACCTGAACTCTAATTTGTCCACCTGTTGTCTCTTGACATGGGTTGGACAACCTCATATTCTAAGATGACTCAGACTTAGTTTCTTACCATGCCATATCTCATACAGTGTGGTAGGAACGGTCTTAAAGAAAATCCTATTCAGTAAATATATAGCGGTCATTAGACATGTCCCCAAAGAAACTCAGGAAGATTCATGAAGCTCATCATGGATCGAAAAATATCTAATAAGGTCCGATTTCTCTATTCTGAAACTCCTTTAAGTTGAGATATTTCAGGTGGAGTCCATTGAGAGACTATACCATTGTCCTTAACATAGTCTAGAAATTCTCGACTAAGGTATTCACCTCCTTGATCTGATCGAAAAATCTTAATGAATTTTTCTATTTGCTTTTCTACTTCAAGTCTGAATTTCTTGAACTTTTGAAAAGCTTCAGACTTATGTCGCATCAAATACACATATTCGTACCGAGATAAATCATCGATAAAGGAGATGAAGCAGATGTAATTACCCATGGCTGGCACATCAAATGGACCGCATACATCAGTATGTATGAGGGCAAGCAAGTCTGTGGCCCTTTTCCCATGTCCCACAAAAGGGAGCTTGGTCATTTTGCCATGAAGGCATGATTCACAAATCAGATATGACTCGAAAGTCAACGGACTCAATAGTCCAGATTTCTCTAATTTGTTAACTCTGTCTTCAGCTATATGACCTGGCCTAAGGTGCTAAAGATGTCTATCATTTAGACTATTCTTAGGTCATTTTGATCCTATGACATTCACATTTTGCTTGATATTAAAAATAGAAACATCAATATATAACTGATAGAGACCATTTATAAGAAAATCACTTACAATTTTATTTCTTTCATAAAGAATATTACAATGATCCTTAAGAAAACTAATTACATAGCTTTCCTATGCTAAACATGAAACAAAAATCAAATTCCTGCTTGCTGTAGGTATACAAAAATAATCCTTAAGTACTATGTTTAATCTTGATGGTAATCACAGAAGGTAGGTTTACATGGCTATAGCAGCAACTCTTGCTCTATTTCTGACATATAGGATCATCGCACCATCCCTCAGCCTCCTACTATCCTCAAGATCCTACATAGAAGTGCATAATTGAGCACTAGAACCAGAGTCAAGCACTGAATTGGATGCAGAAGAAATCATAAGATTAGATCTATAACGAGCATACCTCTAGAAGGATCTGCCTCCTTCTTCTTCAGGCTTGCCAGGTATAAAGGATAATTCCACTTCTAATTGCCGTCAGTATTATAATAAAAATATTTTCTTATCGATCTTATTCTTCGGCTTTGCCTTCTTCTTCTTTCCACCATCCACCTTCTGTTTCCTCATGAACTTTTTCTTCTTTTCAAAAGATTTTCTCTTGAAAGAAGTCCGTTCCATAGTAAGTACTGAGCCTTTAGAATCTTTCATAGAAAGCTCAACAGTAACCAGCATGCTCATAAGCTTAAATAAGATATTCTGAAGTTTATGCATATAGTAGTTCATGATGAACTGTCCATATGCATCAGTCAAGGACTGCAGAATTATATCAATCTACAGATCTTGATCTAACTTGACACCGAGCTACTCAAGCTCTTCTATGTCCTTGATCATCATTAGATAATGATCTCGGATCGACTGTCCATCACGCATTTGAACCTTAAACAGTCTTTTAGTGTGCGTGACTCGTTCACCAAACAACTCTTGTAGGTGAGCCAATATTTGGCGGCTAGTCTTAATGTCTTCATGTTGACACTGGAGCTCATCAGACATCGAGCCCAACGTGTAATACCTGACTTTGTTATCTTCATCAATCCACTTCTCAAGAGATGCTCTCTGATTAACGGATGGATGGGCTAATAAGGTGGGAGGATCCTGTTCTAATACATGAGTCAACTTCTAGAAATCCAAAATAGTTTTGAAGTTTCGGAGCCAATCCTTGTAATTAGATTCGGTCGGTCTATGGGTGTCCAGGATGCGAGCTAGTGGATTAGACGCAGACATCCTCCTGTAGAGAGTCAAAATTTTTAATTAGATTTTATAATTAAACTTAATCAATTTATTTAAAAATTTTATTTTAAATAAATTAGACTCACTATTTAATCGGATTCCTATACTTTCTTGGTAGAGATGCGAAAATCTCCATGATCATTGATTTCTAGTGAATGGTGTGGTCTAACCAATTGGCTCACCACCTTACCTAATAGTTATTGATGATGGATCAACCGATGAGTGGATAACTCTTGTCCAATGATTCTCTAATCATGGTGGATCTAAACCTGATCTCTAATTCATGAAACTCATCATGCCCAGAATATTGCTCCACTCCTTAGTTAAATCAGACCCATCATTTGCACGAATTGGATTTCTGATTGGATCCTTCACCGTATCCAAAATATTGAGCCCAACCCATCCTCCAACCCATAGCATCAATGACTAATAGACATGGTTGCAACTTTTTGATGCAACTAAACCATTGTATCCAGTCGAGAACAATCAATCTTGAGAAGAGCCTGCACATCTACAATGGTGGAAGACCTTAGACTTAATATTTTCTTAGGAAGATTTAATTTAGGTCTCTTTAAACTTGACTTGACTTAGTCATAACAATTATGACTAACCTAGTAGCATGGATTGGCTCGAATTGTTAGCCACCTCAAATCCGAACTGGGTTAACACAAATGGCCAGAAAAGTGAGACCGGTGGAAGGGATATGCCATTAACTCGATAAGAATGCATTCAGATCGAGTAGCACCCAATTAAAAACTAGTTGGTCATATCTGCTAGACGTACCTTAGATATCAAATTATCAAATCAGAATCAATTGGGTTAGCCTACAATCCAGGCTCAAATTATGGAGCCAAATTAGGTCTTGACTTGATCGAATCACATCTCAATGTGATTAGATCCTAATTGAGCTACCCAAGTCCGGACCTAATTTTATGAATATATCTTAGATCTAAAAATTTATAATTTTTAGATCTAATTAATTTTATAATCTTAATTCTTAATTAAGTTTTGGGTTTATGAATAAAACATATAATAAAAATCCTAGGATTTCAGGATCTAGAATTTTACAGAAAAATAAGTTTTGATTTTCGATTAAGGACGAATGCACAGTATCCCTACATGCCATAAGAACATCCCATCGAATGAAAAAAGAGAGCCTTTAAACCCTATTTTATTCTTATGATCAGATGGCCAAGGAGAACGTCTTAATCAAAAATATAATTTCTACTACAAAACTAGTCATATCTAAATCATATATCGCATATACAATTAATGATCTAACTTATACATATTTTGCATACATCTCATGTATCATGACTAAATTAAACATGCATGCTTTCAGATCTAATATATTATGTATAATATCTAAAAACTAGAATTTAAATTTGATCACATCAAACAGAACTATTCTAGACATTTTATAGAACTATTCTATAACTAGTCTAAGCATGCATCTTTCATATCTCGTATGTATAAAATAAAAATTAAAAATTTTATTTTTTATTTTTTAAATTTGATTATAATAATTATAATATTAAAAAATTAAAAATAAAATAGATCTAAAATTATATTTAATTAATTTAATAATATGATTATACTAGACTACACATAGAACTATTCTGTTCCTAGTCTTGTCATGCATCTCATACATTATAGATCTAAATAATTTAATTTTTAATTTTTTAATTTTAAATCTAATCACATATAATGTGACATCTAAAACCTTTTAATATCAGATTATAAATAAAAAAAATTAGATCTAAGATAGATCTGAAGAACTGCTAACACAGCTTTGATACCAGTTGAAGGAAAATCCTATTTTCCGGCATAGGATCGTTCAGATCTGATTAGATCTAAAGGAATATTTTTAAAAAAAAAATTCTAAGATCATAATTAGATCTAAAACATCTTGACTCTGATCCTTTAAGATATGATATTAAGATTAAAAATAAAATTAAATCTAATTAATTTCATACCTTGTATTTTGGGTAATCAGATTATCTTTTGATGATCCTGATCTATTCTAAGGTTCTAGAAGGAGCCACGCACGCACTTAGCCTTTACTGATATCCACTTGGATAGGATCTGGATGTCTTCTCCTCATGAATCTTTTCTCTAAATATTAGATCTGAATCTAATCTGAAAGTCCTTCAAAAGAATTTCTTAAAGCAGCATGTCCATCTCACGAACACCATCGCGTAGATGCTGAGCTCTTCACAAATTTGATTGGATTTTCTTCTCAAATTTATTTCCAACCTTTGGCACTTAGAAGAAGAGGAGAGAGAGGATCAGAGAGGGCATGGAAGATGGAAGGGGTGACAGCCTTTGGGTATGAAAAATTATTTCTTTCATGAAGAGCCTTGGCGCAAGGGTTCTTATGCAAAAGCATAGCGCCAACTTAGAGTCCCTCTTTGACCAAAATCCTTATTTATTCAACCATTGAGACTCCTAGACCTGATCTCCATGAAAATATCTAGATCCTATCTAATTTTGATGCCAAGAAGCAATCTGAAAGGTGGCAGCATAAGTAGATAAGGAAGAGTCCACTGCACCTAGGACTCTTCCCTTAAGAGTTTGATGCAAATCGAACTCTATCATAACTTAATCTAGAGACCTTCAAAAATCACAAAATTTATTACACTCAATGTATGACTCATGCCCTATCAGATATCCAAAAATTAGATCAAAGGAATTTTTAAAAAATTTTCTAAAAGCCTCTGATCAGGTGACACTCAATTCTCTCAATTAGGTCAACTTTTGACCCTAGTCCAATTTGATAATGAATGGATTTAATTTCTATAATTAATCTAACCAGGACTTATTCCAGTCAGATAAAAATAAACCCATTCAAAATACAAGAATGGATCAAATCAAATATGGCTCAATTGTGATAAATCAGAAAGATTACAGAAAGAGAAAGTCAGGCTCAATCGTATGCTAGCATGATTACCTTGAACTTGATTGGATCTAATCCAAATCAATCAAACTAGATTAGCTCAATTGATGACATCCAAACCCAAACCCTTATTTTTATGATCCAGTTATGTTCAATTCTATATAGTAATGAGATATGTCATGATCTCCATCATCAACATCATCGAAACACCTTTCAATGGACCAGAACTTTTTTGATTCATATAATTAGAATGATTGATCATCAAAATTATTCTAATTGCTCTCAAAATCCACTAGTGACACCTAGCAGTATATAGTGGCAATCCATCAGAACTAAAAATGAACCTCTCGATGCAGTTACCTGTATGATTGGGTTCTTCTATCTTGAGCCCCAAAAGAATTAAGGTTAAGGTGAACTCGTCAAATCCAATGTTCGTCATATAAATTAATCATTTGATTCGAGTCCAATGTAAAACCCTAATAGAAACTCTTTCTATCATCTTCACTCTACCATGGCCATGGGCTTAAGGACTCAATCTCATGATTATCATAGAACTACTCCCCATCTATCGAGGTAGATAGATTCCTTATTGGTACAATCCAATTCCTACAATGAACATGCTATAGCCAACATACACCTCAGGACTTCGAATGGCTAGGAGACCGAGTTATGATTTAATCAAACTATAACACCCTCAAGGTAAACTACTGATGCACCTCAGGTCAAAGAACTAGACACACCTACCATAGCGTCAAGCCAATCATCGACGAGAAGGTAGACTTCCTTCACAAGTACTTAAGGATGAAATATATACCCCTGGACCTGGAGTTCTCCATTATCAAAGACTAAAAATATATCCTTAATCCTTCTCAAGTACTTAAGGATGCATTTCACAAAAATTTAGTGCTCTTCTCCTGGATTCAATTGATATCTACTTGTGACACTCACAGTATGGACAATATCAGGTCGCGTACATAGCATGGCATACATGAGTCTCTCTATTACTGAAGCAAAAGAGATCTTGCTCATGCGTTCAATCTCCTCAAGTGTGTTGGGATACATCTTCTTGGAGTGATGTATGCCATATCTGAAGGGCAGTAAATCTCTCTTAGAGTTTTTCATACTAAACCTTTTTAGCACCTCCTCTATGTACATCTTCTATGAGAGACCCAGCATTCTATTCGATCTATCCCTATAGATCTTAATTTTTAGAATAAAGGATGCTTCTTCTAGATCTTTCATAGAGAACTCCTTTGACAACCACATTTTTATCGTAGTCAACATGAAAATATCATTCCTAATTAGGAGGATGTCATCCATGTATAGTACGAGAAAGACAATAGTGCTTCCATTGACCTTTTTGAATACACATGGTTCCTTCTCGTTCTTGCTGAATCCAAATAATTTGATTACATCATTAAAATGAGCATTCCAGCTCCGAGATGCTTGCTTAAGTCCATATATGGACCTTTGCAGTTTGCATATCTTGTGATCATTATCATTGGATGTGAAACCTAGCGATAGATCCATATAGATATCTTTCTCAAGATATCCATTTAAGAATGTCATTTTCATATCCATCTACCATATTTTATAATCAAAATAGAATGCAATAGCAAGCAATGTGCGGATGAATTTGAGCATAGCTATTGACGAAAAAGTATCCTGATAGTCAATGCCTTCGTGCAGACTATACCCTTTTGCTACGAGCCTTGCTTTAAATGTCTCTACATTTCCATCGACACGTATCTTTCTCTTAAAGATCCATTTACACCCAATAGGTACTATACCTTTAGGTGGATCTACGAAGATTTAGACTTGGTTGGAATGCATTGAGTCAATCTCTGACTTCATTGCCTCTAACCATATCTCGGAGTTAATATCAGATATCGCCTCATCATAGATTTTAGGAATATCACCATGAACCCAATTTTTCATGAGGAATATTTTCTCTATGTTCTCTAAAATAGTACCTAAGTACCTTTCAGAGGGATAAGAAATCCTTTTTGATCTATGAGGTGGATGAGGTAGTGATTGGATTGACTTAATCTGATTGGGTTTCATAGGTTTCTTGGCTCATGGCCCTTGGGAGACTTTCTCCTCGAGCCTAATCTATCTTTCGATGCCACCATCTTGAATAAACTATATTTTAAGAAAGATGGCATATCGACTCATAATCACATTATGATCTTTCGAAAGATAGAAAAAATATCCTGATAACTCTTTAAGATACCCAATAAATCAAGCTCTAAAGGACCTAAACTCTAATTTATCCGCCTATTATCTCTTGACATGGATCGGACAATCCTAAATTTTGAGATGACTTAGACTTAATTTCTTACCATGCCATATCTCATATGGTGTGCTAGGAACAATTTTAGATGGAACCCTATTTAGTAGATATATAGCAGTCAACAGACTATGTCCCTAAAGAAACTCATGAAGGTTTGTGAAGCTCATCATGAATCGAACCATGTCTAATAGGGTGCAATTTCTTCATTCTAAAATCTTGTTGAGTTGAGATGTTCCAGGTGGAGTCCATTGAGAGACTATGCCATTGTCCTTAAGATAGTCTAGAAATTGCCGACTAAGGTATTCACCTCCTCGATCTGATCAAAGAACCTTAATGAGTTTTTCTATTTATTTTTCTACTTGGAGTCTGAATTTTTTAAACTTTTCAAAAGCTTCAGACTTGTGTCGCATCAAATACACATACCCGTATTGAGGTAAATCATCGATAAAGATGATGAAATAGATATAATTGCCCCTAGCTGGTACATCAAATGGGCTACATACATCAGTATGTACTAGGGAAAGTAGGTCTGTGGTCATTTCCTCATGCCCACAAAAGGGAGCTTGGTCATTTTGCCATGAAGATATGATTCACAAATCGGATATGACTCAGAAGTTAATCGACTTAATAGTCCAAATTTCTCTAATTTGTTAATCCTATCTTCAGCTATATGACCTAGCCTAAGGTACCAAAGATACCTATCATTTAGACTATCCCTAGATCATTTTGATCCTATGGCATTCATGTTTTGCTTGATATTGAAAACAAAAACATCAATATGTAACTGATAGAGACCATTTATAAGAAAACCACTTGCAATTTTATTTCTTTCATAAAGAATATTACAATGATCCTTAAGAAAATTAATTACATAGACTTTCTGTGCTAAACATGAAACAAAAATTAAACTCCTGCTTGCTACAGGCACATAAAAATAGTCCCCAAGTCTAATCCTGATGGTAATCATAGAGGATAGATTTCCACGACCACAACAGCAACTCTTGCACTATTTTCGATGCATAGGATCATCTCACCATCCCTCAGCCTCCTGCTATCCTCAAGATCCTGTATAGAAGTGCACAAGTGAGCACTAGAATAAGAGTCAAGCACCCAACTAGATGCAGAAGAAACTGTAAGATTAGATTCTATAACAAGCATACCTTCAAAAGAACTTGCCTCCTTATTCTTCAAGATGGCCAGGTAAAGAGGGCAGTTTCACTTTCAATGGCTGTCAGTATTATAATGAAAATATTTTTCTTTATCAGCGGCCTTCTTCTTCGACTTTGCATTCTTCTTCTTCCTACCATCCACCTTCTGCTTCTTCATAGACTTCTTCCTAAAAGATATTCTCTTGAAAGAAGTCTACTTATAAGTGGTAAAATTATACTAATAAAAGTATTAAATTATAAAATAAATTAATCTATTTCTTTAGAAATTAATATTTTTATTAATTTTATGTAGAAAAGAAGGCTACCAATGTGAAGATCTTATTTTTTTGGTTCAGATGAAATAAATTTCAAACAAAATAGACTTCAAACGAGCCCAAAATTAAATTTCAAAAAAAAAAAATTGGTTTGGTTCAAACCGGTTCAAAAAATTGGCTTGGTGGTTCGACCTGGTTCAATCGCAATAGCAGACCGACCCACCGATGCAACACTAACATCAGGATGACGTCAGCATTTTTTACGATGCACGGTGGACCATCTGGAGGGCAATTCGAGAATTTTACAGCAAAAAGTGTGCTCCGATTGGCTGAAAAATATGGCAGTCCACGCAACACCAGGCTCGCGCATGGTCTATGGAGGATAATTTGAAAATTTTATTTGATTCAACGGGCGTCTTTCACTGAAACTCGATCAGACGGTCAAAAAGAAGGTGCTGATGAACGGCATCCATAGCTCCCGATCGAGATCCAATGGCTGAGATTCATCCCGACGGTAAACTAAAGATCAGAAGGCCTCTTTCTACACGATTAAAGAGCCCAGATTCAATCCAATGGTTGATCCAATGGCTGGCATGAAATCTGACTTGATCTGGGTTATTTTAAGAGATTTTTAAGTGATTTTTATACCGTTTGATCAACATCCAACGATCAGAATTATCCAGATCTTAATTTAAGTTGTTTTGAGAGTCTTAAACCTAATTTTTAATGGATTTTGAGGAGAAATCAATCTCTTGATCTATAAAAAACCTATTATTGTTGTGAAAAAAAGAGAAGAAGAATCAGAGAGAGAGAGAGAGAGGGAGATAAGAAGGAAGTCGGGAAAGTCAAAGAAAAAGAGAAAAAGAAAAAAAGGGAGAGAGTTAGAGAAATAAAGAAAAACAAAAAGAAAAAGAGAGGAGAGAGGTAGAAAGAGAAGAGTGATTTGTGAGAGAAAAAAAAGATTTTTGATTTCTTTCGACAATCAAGACATCGATCAAGGAGCATCTTCTTCTTCACCAAGTTCTCCACGCCAAGAGCAACGGATAATCAATATCAGCAATCAAATAGCCTAATTTCTCTATGCTTTTTATTTTATTCGCTATTTTTGAATTTATTATCATGAACTAAATTTTATTTTACTAAGGCTAAGGTGTAGCCACTCTTTTGATGCAATATTCAGTGTGATTATTTTTAAATTTTATTCATGAGGAGTATATAAATCTGATCTTAATGCTTTTAGATTACTGACCATCTTCTAATTGATCTGATGAACATAGATGTTACGGACCAAGTACATCTATGTTATTGCTTCTTGATTATATACCTTGTATTATGAATCAAATTAGAATTCATATGCATGCGAGAATTTTAGTGCACTTTGGACGCAGCGTATTTTAATTAGAGGGTTTCACAAAACTTAATGCATTAATATTTATTTAAATTATACCTGGACCAAAGGGTAATTAATAAATATTGATAGTTTTGCTATGCCTGGACCAAAGGATAGTGAATAAATTAGGAGACTCCACCGTCACATGAAATAAAATTAATCTAAAAATCTGAATATTGTATTGACTGAGTTGGTGAACCGATTGCCTTAGTAATCCATTACTCTTGAGTTTAAAACCCTAATAATTTACACTCTCTCTATTTTCTTAAAAATTTTTAATTATTTTTTTTATTTTATTCTTTAATTTTTTATTCTCATAAATCGATCTTCTAAATAAAGCATAGGAAAGAGCTTTTCAGTACTTATTTTTCAATCCTCTAGGGATGATACTCTACTCATTCATTTTATTACTTGATCGACTGGTGCACTTGCCATAGCTATAAATTAGCACGCATCAAGTTTTTGGTGCCATTGCCAGAGATTGTGTCTAAAACAATATTAAAATTTTGATCCTAGCTTTACTTTAGAAATTTATTTTTAATTTTTATTATTTAAAAAAAAAATTTAGTGCATGACACGTACTGGACATAGTAACTTACTACCTTTAGATCCAGAAATTGAAAGAACCATTAGAAGACTACAACAAGAGAGAAACATGGCAGCTGAAGATCCTAACAACATCAATCTAGGATTGGATATGGCGATCGAAGGACAGCATGAAGCTATTCGACCAGTACATCGTCCATTAAATGATTACATCACACCATCTATAGCCGATGCAGCTTCGAGCATCAGGAGACCACCAGTATGAGGAAACAACTTTGAAATAAAATTGGCGATGATCCAGATGATTCAATCAACTATCCAATTCAGTGGACACATGCATGATGATCCGAATGCCCATATTTCTAATTTTCTTGAACTTTACGATACTTTTAAAATTAATGGGGTGTCGGATGATGCTATTAGATTAAGGTTATTTCCTTTCTCTTTATGGGATAAAGCTAAGAGTTGGCTTCATTCTCTTCCTGCAGGTTCTATCACAACTTGGGATGTCCTAGCCCAAAAATTCTTAGCCAAGTACTTTCCACCTTCCAAGACTGCCAAGATGCGCAACGATATTACTTCCTTTATGTAGATGGACATGGAGACACTATATGAGGCTTGGGAATGTTTCAAGAAATTACTGAGGAGATGTCCACATCATCAACTATCCGTATGGCTTCAGGTACAAACTTTCTATAATGGTTTATCTCCTACTAATCATTCTATGATTGATGCAGCAGCAGGAGGAACCATTAATCGAAAAATGGAGGAAGAAGCTTTCGATCTGATCGATGAGATGGCATCAAATAGCTATCAATGGCAGATAGAACGTATGATGCCAAAAAGACTAGCAGCTGTGCAGGGAGTAGATTGCGTGCCAACCTTACTAGCTGAAATTGCAGCCCTTAGAGCCGAAGTCAACAACTTAAAGGGAACAGCTATGCATGTTCAGAGCATTACTTATGACCTGTGTGGAGGAGGACACGATACGAGCAATTGCCAGACAGGTAATCCTTTTGCTAAAACAACTGATACAGCTAATTATATTGGTAATTTTTTTAGGCCGCAACAAAATAATCCCTACTCCAACACATACAATCAAGGGTGGAGGCAGCACCCAAATTTCTCATGGAGCAATCAAAATGCAGCACAACAGCCACCCCCGAGATTCCAAGTACCTGAAAAGAAGTCCAACATGGAAGAGCTGATGGTCAAATTTATGCAAAACCAAGAAGCAACTATAAAAAATTTGGAAGCCAAACTTAGGCAGGACCAAACAGCAGCAATTCGAAACTTGGAGATGCAAATAGGTCAAATGGCTAAAATAATCTTTGAGAGACCTCAGGGATCCTTGCCCAGCAACACGGAGACCAATCCAAGGGAGCAAGTCAATGCTATCACCCTAAGAAGTGGTACAAAGCTGGAGGAGCCACATCAGAAGAAAGAGACTGAAGAGCCAACTACAAATAAGGAACCATCAACTAAAATTCGTCAGTCACCAAAACAACCAGCAGATGGATGGTCTCCTAGGTATACAGTTTGCTGATCCAAATGTGAAGCCCTACGTGCCGCCACTACCATTCCCAGAGAGACAAATACAGCATCCAGATAAGAAATTTTCTAACTTTTTCAAAATTTTAAAGAATTTACATATTAATATTCCTTTTGTAGATGCTATTACTCAAATGCCCAGGTATGCCAAGTTTCTCAAAGAAATCCTAACAAATAAGAAAAAGCTGAAGGAGCATGAGAGAATAAATTTGAATGAAGAATGCTCAGCAATACTTCAAAATAAATTACCACAGAAGCTAAAAGATCCAGGGAGTTTTACTATCCCCTGCATTATTGGTGATTGTAGTTTTGATAAAGTTTTATGTGATTTAGGAGCAAGCATTAATCTCATGCCTTTTTCTATTTTCAGGAAGCTGGGTCTAGGAGAACCAAAGCCTACCACTATTACTCTTCAATTAGCCGACAGATCCATCAAATATCCAAGAGGTATAGTGGAGGATGTCTTGGTAAAGGTAAACAAGTTTATTTTTCCTATTGATTTTATTGTTCTTGATATGAAAGAAGATTATGATGTACCCCTTATTTTAGGGAGACCCTTTTTAGCTACTGGAGGAGCTTTAATAGATGTTCAACAAGAAAAATTAATTCTTAGAGTCCAAGACGAACAAGTTACTTTTAATGTTTTTAAAGCTATTAAACATTCCAATGATAATCAAACTTATTTTCGTATAGATGATATTGACAATTTAGTGCATGAGTATTTTTTAGAAAATAGGTTTGAGGACCCTATTGAAGCTTGCATTGTCCAATCACAAGAGGGTTCAGCTGAAGATGAAAGGCAAATAGAATGCATAAAATTGCTAAGGGCCAGACCATATATTCCACGCACATACAGACCATGATTTGAAGAATTAGAAAGATCATCCACTCCTTTTCCAAAGACATCAATTGAAGAGCCACCTACTCTTGAACTTAAACCTCTCCCTTCTCATTTAAAATATGTTTTCTTGGAAGGTTCATCACACTTACCTATTATTATTTCTTCTTCCTTGATAGATTTAATGGAAGAAAAATTATTAAGAGTACTAAAGAAACACAAAAAGGCATTTGGATGGACAATAGCAGACATCAAAGGAATTAGTCCCTCAATTTGTATGCACAAAATTCTCATGGAGGACAACTATGAGCCTACGGTCCAACCCCAAAGAAGACTCAACCCCAAGATGCAAGAAGTGGTCAAAAAGGAGGTAATCAAGCTACTGGATGCAGGTATTATTTATCCTATCTCTGATAGTTCATGGGTGAGCCCTGTTCAAGTAGTTCCTAAGAAAGGTGGGATTACTGTAGTTCAAAATGATAATAATGAATTAATCCCCACTAGAACTGTTACTGGATGGAGAGTGTGCATGGATTATAGAAAATTAAATGATGCAACTAGAAAAGATCATTATCCTCTTCCATTCATTGATCAGATGTTAGAAAGATTAGCTGGACATGATTTTTACTGCTTTCTAGATGGATATTCTGGTTATAATCAAATTGCCATAGCACCTGAGGATCAAGAGAAAACTACTTTTACATGTCCTTATGGTACATTTGCTTTTAGAAGAATGCCGTTTGGTTTATGTAATGCACCAGCTACTTTTCAACGATGCATGATGGCTATTTTTTATGATATGATTGAAAATTATCTTGAAATATTTATGGATGATTTTTCTATCTTTGGATCCACATTTGATAAATGCTTGCATAACTTATCTCTTGTTTTACAAAGATGTGAGGATACTAATCTTGTCTTAAATTGGGAAAAGTGTCATCTGATGGTACAAGAAGGCATAGTGTTAGGCCACAAGATTTCATATAAAGGTATTGAGGTTGATAGAGCTAAGCTTGAGGTGATCGAAAAATTACCCATACCGACCTCAGTTAAGGCCATTAGGAGCTTTTTGGGGCATGCTGGATTTTACCGTCGATTTATAAAGGACTTCTCTCTAATTTCTAAACCTTTATCTAAATTATTATGCAAGGATGTCTCTTTTCATTTTTCTGATGAGTGTTTGCAGGCATTTAACACCCTCAAGGAGAAGCTGGTCACGGCACCTATTATGGTAGCACCAGATTGGTCCCTACCTTTTGAGTTGATGTGTGATGCTAGTGACACAGCCATAGGAGCAGTACTTGGTCAAAGAAAGGATAAGATTTTTCAAACAATATACTATGCTAGCCGCACTTTGACTGAAGCTCAACAAAAATATGCAACCACTGAAAAGGAGCTTCTGGCAGTAGTATTTGCATTAGACAAATTTCATTCTTATCTTATTTTATCTAAAGTTATTATATACACCGACCATGCAGCTCTAAAGTATCTCCTTACCAAGAAAGATGCAAAACCCAGATTGATCAGATGGATTCTTTTGCTACAAGAGTATGATTTGGAGATCAAGGACAAGAAGGGCACAGAGAATTCAGTTGCTGACCACCTTTCCAGACTGGAAAACATCACAGAGAAGGAATTAGATATTTGCCCTATCAAGGAGGAATTTTCAGATGAACGCCTCTATGCTATATCAGGTAGAACGTTTCCATGGTATGCTGATATTATTAACTACTTGGTTGGTAAGGTTTTTCCACTTGGTCTTTCTTTTCAACAAAAGAAGAGGTTCTTATCTATTGTTAAACATTATTTCTGGGATGAACCCTTTTTGTATAAGTGTTGTTCAGATCAGGTCATTAGAAGATGCATTCCAGAGGAAGAAATGGAGAAAATTCTGCATCATTGTCATGATCGAGAGGCAGGAGGACATTTCGGCCCAACTAGAACAGCATATAAGGTTCTTCAATCAGGTTTTTATTGGCCCTCTCTATTTAAAGATGCTCATACTTATGTCTCTTCATGTGACCGCTGTCAAAGAACTGGAAAATCTCTCTAGAAGACATGAAATGCCTTTAAACAATATTCTTGTGTGTGAAATTTTTGATGTTTGGGGTATTGATTTTATGGGACCTTTTCCTAGTTCTTTTTCAAATCAATATATACTTGTGGCTGTAGATTATGTTTCAAAATGGGTAGAAGCAGCACCCTTTCCAACTAATGATGCAAAGGTAGTTGTCAAATTTTTGAAAAAGCATATTTTTACTCATTTTGGCACTCCTAGAGCAATCATTAGTGATGGAGGTAAACACTTTTGTAATAAACAATTTGAAAATCTATTAAACAAATATGGTGTCACTCATAAAATAGCTACCCCATATCATCCACAAACCAGTGGTCAAGTAGAGGTGTCTAATAGGGAATTAAAAAGAATTTTAGAAAAAACTATAATTGCATCTAGAAAAGACTGGTCATTGAAATTAGATGATGCATTATGGGCATATAGAACTGCATATAAAACACCTATTGGTATGTCCCCATATAGGCTACTCTTTGGAAAAGCATGCCACCTCCCTGTTGAGCTAGAACATAAAGCATATTGGGCCATGAAAATTCTTAACTTTGATATACAAGATGCAGAGAAGAACAGGTTAATGCAAATAAATGAGATGGACGAATTTCGCCACCATGCTTATGAGAATGCCAGGATTTACAAAGAACGTACTAAGAAATGGCATGATAACCATATTGTAAAAAGAGAATTCCATGAGGGACAGCAAGTTCTTTTGTATAGTTCATGGCTACATTTGTTTTCAGGAAAGCTAAAATCAAGATGGACAGGTCCCTATACAATTACTAAGGTATTTCCATATGGAGCAGTAGAGATCTTTGATGAATCAAAAGGTACCTTCAAGGTAAACGGTCACAGGCTGAAAAATTACATTAATGAAAGTTTTGAAAAGGAGAAGGAAGCATTTCAATTACAAGATCCACTTTAGAATTCAAAGAAAGTCAAGCTGAAGACTATAAATCAGAACTACTAGATAGGTTGTTTCTTTTCTTTTTAGTTTTGATCATTTTTCTTTTCTTTTATTTTTCAGTAATTTGTTGTTGCTCTTTTACTGCTCTGGTGTGTATTTTCAATTTTGCAGAAAAATCAATGAGAGCTCAAGCAAAATTTCAAAGCTCCAAAGAACCAGACTGAACCAAATCAGGTGTATTCCTTCCTGTCCTTTATTGCACCCTTTATTTTTTTTTCTCCTTTAAGACAATGTAGAAAAAATAAAAATAATAATAAAAAAAAAATCATGTGTCAAGAAGAAAATCTTGAGCAAGATAGACTGGATAAGTGATAAAAGATAGAATTATTTGCTAATGAATGTAACGAGTTAAAGAAGTAGATTATTTGGTCAACTTTTAGCAGCCTACTTAGGTCATTAAAAGACTATTAGCACTTCTGATTGCACATGCACACTAACAAGGCAAAGTAGGTATTGATTATAAGACCAACTGGAGATTCAATTATCACTAAAAATTGATAATTAATATACATTCTAATCAAAGAAACTTGAATTTAAGGAAAGAGCTACCTGCCTAAAAATAAAGTGCAAAAGATAGAGTATATGTGGATTGCCCAAAGCCTAGTAACTGGGTCTCTGCACCTAGGTCAAGTGTGAAAATTCACGTAAAATGGTGAAGGAAAGGCCAGGATGCTCAGCACAGCAAAAAAAAAAAAAAAAAAAGAAAGGCAGTGTGAAAGCTACCTTAATTCATGAGTATAAAATTGAGAATGTATAGAAAATTGACCAAAATAGGTGATAAGAGAAGATACTTTTGTTCTTTTAATTTAATACTGAAATGCTAAAGTTAGTCATCACGAACACAAGTGCTATAGATCTTTGATGTACTCTAAGAAAGTTTTTAATTGTATTGACTGAAAAATTTGCTTCTGAAGCTCAATGCTTAGTTAGCAGTATTTTCTAAACTTTTTGACCTTTAATCCTAGATTTTATCTTTGTGATGGATAATCTTATTGAAACATGGTATTAAATAAAACATTGCTAAGGGACTAGCAATGACTAAGTTGGGGGGTGTGATAAGTGGTAAAAATATACTAATAAAAGTATTAAATTATAAAATAAATTAATCTATTTCTTTAAAAATTGATACTTTTATTAATCTTATGTAGGAAAGAAGGCCACCAATGTGAAGATCTTATTTTTCTGGTTTCAGATGAAATAAATTTCAGGCAAAACGGACTTCAAACGAGCCCAGAATTGAATTTCAAAAAAAAAAAAATCGGTTCGGTTCAAATCGGTTTCAGAAAATTGGCTCAGCGGTTTGGCCCGGTTCGATTCGCAATAGCAGACCGACCCATCGATGCAACGCTGACGTCAGGATGACGTCAGCATTTTTTACGGCGCACGATGGACCATCTGAAGGGTATTTTCAAAAATTTTATAGTAAAAAGTGTGCTCCGATTGGCTGAAGAACGCGGCGGTCCATGCAACACCGGGCTCACGCATGGTCTATGGAGGGCAATTTGAGAATTTTGTTTGATCCAACGGGCTCCTTTCACTGAAACTCAATCGAACGATCGAAAAGAAGGTGCTGATGGAACGGCATCCGCAGCTCCTCGATCGAGATCCAATGGCTGAGATTCATCCCTGACGTTAAACTAAAGATCAGAAGGCCTTCTTTCTACGTGATCGGATGGCCCAGATTCAATCCAATGGTTGATCCAATGGCTGGCATGAAATCCAACTTGATCTGGATTATTTTAAGGGGTTTTTAAGTGATTTTTGGACCATTTGATCAACATCCAACGATCAGAATTATCCAGATCTTAATTTGAGTTATTTTGGGAGTCTTAAACCTAATTTTTAATGGATTTTGGAGGGAAATCAAATCTCTTTGATCTATAAAAAACCTATTATTGTCGTGAAAAAAGAAAGAGAGAATTAGAGAGAGAGAGAGAGAGGGAGAAAGAAAGGAAGTCAGGGAAGTCAGAGAAAAAGAGAAAAAGAGAAAAAGGGAGAGAGTTAGAGAAATAAAGAAAAACAAAAAGAAAAAGAGAGGAGAGAGGTAGAAAGAGAAGAGTGATTTGTGAGAGAAAAAAAAAGGATTTTTGATTTCTTTCGACAATCAAGACATCGATCAAGGAGCATCTTCTTCTTCACCAAGTTCTCCATGCCAAGAGCAACGGATAATCAATTTCAGCAATCAAACAGTCTAATTTCTCTATGCTTTTTATTTTATTCACTGTTTTGAATTTGTTATCATGAACTAAATTTTCTTTTACTAAGGCTAAGGTGTAGCCACTCTTTTGATGCAATATTCAGTATGATTATTTTTAAATTTTATTCATGAGGAGTATATAAATCTGATCTTAATGCTTTTAGATTACTGGACCATCTTCTAATTGATCTGATGAACATAGATGTTACGGACCAAGTACATCTATGTTATTGCTTCTTGATTATATACCTTGTATTATGAATCAAATTAGAATTCATATGCATGCGAGAATTTTAGTGCGCTTTGGACGCAGCGTATTTTAATTAGAGGGTTTCACAAAACTTAATGCATTAATATTTATTTAAATTACACCTGGACCAAAGGGTAATTAATAAATATTGATAGTTTTGCTATGCCTGGACCAAAGGATAGTGAATAAATTAGGACACTCCACCGTCACATGAAATAAAATTAATTTAAAAACCTGAATATTGTATTGACTGAGTTGGTGAACCGATTGCCTTAGTAATCCATTACTCTTAAGTTTAAAACCCTAATAATTTACACTCTCTCTATTTTCTTAAAAATTTTTAATTATTTTTTTATTTTATTCTTTAATTTTTTTATTCTCATAAATCGATCTTCTAACTAAAGCATAGGAAAGAGCTTTTCAGTACTTATTTTCCAATCCTCTAGGGACGATACTCTACTCATTCACTTTATTACTTGATCGACTGGTGCACTTGCCATAGCTATAAATTAGCATGCATCATCTACTCCAGAGCAAGTACTGAGTCTTTAAAATCATTCACAGAAAGCTCAGTAGTAACCAGTAAATTTAAAAGCTCAGCCAACGTATTCTGAAGTTTATGCATATGGTAGGTCATGATGAACTGTCCATACACATCAGTCAAGGACTGCATAATTATATCAATCTACAGATTCTAATCTAACTTAACACCGAGCTTCTCAAGCTCTTCTAAGTCTTTGATCATCATCAGATAATGATCTTGGACCGACTGCCCATCATGCATCTAAGCCTTAAACAGTCTTTTAGTGACTTGATATTTGGCTACACGACTCTGTAAACCAAACAACTCTTGCAGGTGAGCCAACATTTGATGCCTAGTCTTAATGTCTTCATATTGGTGCTGGAGCTCATCAGACATCAAGTTCAATATGTAGTACCTGACTTTTTTATCTTCATTCATCCACTTCTCGAGAGATGCTCTCTGTGTTAGATATATGTGCCTTAGAAGCCAGAATTGGCTGACACTTGTAATACACTTCTAAGGGCAAAATTATAATTTTGACTAAAATCAATAAAATAGATTATTTTCTATCACATATGTGTATTTAGTGTCTGTGATACATCCTTTGAGTTAATGGTAATGATAATTCATATTTTCAAGAGTTGAAAATTTAAGACATGAATAATCATTATTAACTCATAAAATGCTTTCGACCATAGGATCATCACGAGGATGGTGATTGATTCAGAAGGTTGGTGTACAATCACTTCTCTTTAGTAGATGAGTCTTGAGTCTACGGTGTGGAGACATCAGAGCGAGAGTATAGGTACTCATTAGAGAATGAGGGCACTGAGCGTGACCACCTCGAGTAGTCATTAGGAAGTCTACCTTCTCGTCAATGACTGACTCGATGCTGTAGTGGTGTGTCTGGTTCTTTGATCTGAGGTGCATCGACAGTTCACCTTGAGGGTGTTATAGTTTGACTACACCATAACTCAATCTTCTAGCCATTCAGAATCCTGAGGTGTATGTTGGCTATAGCATGTTCATTGTAGGAACTGGATTGCATCAAGATGGAATCTATCTACCTCGGTGGTAGAGGAGCAGCCCTATGATGATCATGAGAATCAAGTTCAGAAGCCCATGGCCATGGCAGAGTGAAATAATAGAAAGAGTTTCTATTTAGGTTTTCACATCGGACTTGAATCGAATGATTACATCATATGACAGAGACTAGGGTTTGACGAGTTCACCTTAACCCTAATCTGATCAGAGCTCAAGATAGAAGAACTTAATCACACAGGTAGCTGCACCAAGAGGTTCGCATTCAGCTCTAATGGATTGCCACCATATACTGCTAGGTGTCACTGATGGATTTTGGGAGCAATTAGAATGATTTAGATGATCGATCATTCTAGCTGTTCGAATCAGAAGAGTTCTGATCCATCGAAAGGAGTTTCGATGATGTCGATGATAGAGATCATGACATATCCCATTACCATACAAGAACTGAACCTAACTGGGTCACACAAATAAGGGTTTGAATCTGGTGATCATCAATTGAACTAATCCAGTTCAATTGATCTGAATGAGATTCAATTAGGTTCAAGGAAATCGTGCTAGCACTCGATTGAACCTAACGTTCTTCTTTTACTATCATAAATAGTTATCCTGACTGAGCCAAAGGAGTTTGTGCTCGATCAGAGGCCTTCACTTGGTCTGACTGGAGCTTGTTCAGATTAGAAAAGGGTTGTCTTATTTTAATACAATACCTATCATTTTTGGTCACTTGCCATTTCTCGTCCTTTGACTTTGGTCAAAAGTTGACCTTTGACTGGTCAAATATTGACCATTGATATTTTGACTTTTGTCCATGTGTCACGCACCTATTGGAGAGCTGGTGGGGGCCTATCCCCCTACCAGAACCTAGCAAGGATGAGGGTGCATGCCACCCTTGGCGTGTGCCCAAGCAGGAGGTGCCCAGGAGTTCCTGTTGGATAGGGACTCCATCTCCCTTTTGGATTTCGATTAGACTTCTCCTAAGAACCAAGTTTGACTAGACCTAGGCGCCATCTAAGGAGGAATCCAAGGGACTCTATTCCCATCAATCAGATTTAGATCTAATTTCACAAAGAGTTGTGATTGGTTAAGAAGAAGAGGAGTTGGATCATGCATAGTCTATAAATAAGACCCTGCGCCCAACTCAAGGAGTATCTAATGAATTAAAATTCCCATACCCCAAGGCTGCCTCTCCTCTCCTCCTCCATGCCAAGTCCACTTTCTCCCTCTCCTCTCCACACCCAAAGGAGTTTGGGATCTTAGTTGGTGCAATCTAGATGAGAGAAAGGCGACAGAAAGCTAGAAGGCTGCACTGCTGCAAAGGACAACTGCTAATCTTCAAAAGGTATTTTGAAGATCCTTCATATCAGATCTAGATCTAATTTTTGAAGATGTGATAGAGAAGAAGAGGATCTCTAGATCCAGACTCCAAGTGGATACCGGTAGAGGCCAGGCACTTGCGTGGCTAGATCCAGAACCTTCCACTGCTTATAGGATCATCAACGGGTAATAGGATTACCCTACATCAAGGTAAATTAAATTTGATTTAATTTATTTAGATTTTATTTTTATTATTAGAATAATAAGGATTAGATCTAAAATATCTCAGATCTGATTAGATCAAAGAGAAAAATTTTTGAAATATATCTCTTGATCCGATCAGATCTGAACGAACCTGATCCGAAAAATCAGGATTTTCCCTTCAACTGATATCAGAGCCAAGGTTCTAAAAGTGTTTAGATCTGATTTTAAATTTATTTTAATTAAAAAATAAATGATTTCAGATGTCACATGAGATGTGATCAGATCTAAAATTAGAAAAAAATTAAAATTAAATAATTTGGATCTAAGATTAGAAAATATGCATGACTAGTTCTAAAATAGAATAGTTCTATAGAATAGTCTTGCATGTTTTTAATTTAATTTGATTAAATCATATTTTAGATCTATTTATTTATTATTTTTTAATATTATAATTATTATAATAATATCTAAAAAATAGCAAATAAAAATTATTTAATTTTAAACATCATATGAGATATGATTGATGCATGTCTAGACTAGTTGTAGAATAGTTCTACATAGTTGTCTAGATTAGAGTTTATTTTGATAAGATAAATTTAAATCTAATTTTTTAGATTATTATGAGATAATTTAGATCTAAAAACATGCATGATTCGATACATGAGATGTATGCAAAATATGCCATGATTAGATCTAATTTGTATATGAGATATATGATATAGATCT
>QRFJ01000689.1:99484-177871 GCA_006176705.1 Cocos nucifera
AAGAGAGAGGATTGATCTTGAGGAAATCAAGTCCAGAAGCCTATGGCCATGGTAGAGTAAAATAATAGAAAGAGTTTCTATTTAGGTTTTCACAGCGGACTTTGAATCAAATGATTACATCAAATGAAGAAGACAGGGTTTGACGTTCACCTAACCCTAATCCGATCGGTGAGCTTGTAAGATAGAAGACTTATTCACACAGTAGCTGCACCAAGAAGATTCGCATTTAGCTTGAGGGTTGCCACCATATTACTACTGGTGTCACTGGTGGATTTGGGAGCAATTAGAATGATTTGAATGATCGATCATTCTAGCTATTCGAATCAGAAGAGTTCTGATCCATCGAAAGGAGTTTCGATGATGTCGATGATAGAGATCATGACATATCCCATTATCATACAGAACTGAAACCTAACTGGGTCACATAAATAATGGGTTAACTGGTGATCACATCAATTGAACTAATCTAGTTCAATTGATCTAAATGAGATTCAATTAGGTTCAAAAAATCGTGCTAGCACTCGATTGAACCTGACGTTCTTCTTTACTATCATAAATAGTTGTCCTGACTGAGCCAAAAAAGTTTATGCTCGATTAGAGGCCTTCACTTGGTCTGATTGGAGCCTATTCAGATCAAAAAAGGGTTGTCTTATTTTAAGATAATAGTCCATTTTGGTCACCTGCCATTTCTGCCTTTGACTTGGTCAAAAGTTGACTTTGAGCTGGTCAAATGTTGACCATTGATACTTTGACTTTTGTCCATGTGTCAAATACCTATTGGAGAGCTGGTGGGAGCCTATCCTCCTATCAGAACCTAGTAAGGAGGAGGGTGCATGCCACCCTTGGCGTGTGCCCAAGCAAGAGGCGCCCAGGAGTCCCTGTTCGATAGGGACTCCATCTCCCTTTTGGATTTCGATTAGACTTCTTTTGAGAACCAAGTTTGACTGATCTTAGACACTATCTAAGGAGGAATCCAAGGGACTCTATTCCCACTAGTCAGATTTAGATTTGATTTCATAAAGAGTTGTGATTGGTTGGAAAGAAGAGGAGTTGGATCACGCATTGTCTATAAATAAGACCCTGCGCCCAACTCAAGGAGTATCTAAGAATTGAAATTCCCACGCCCCAAGGCTGCCTCTCCTCTCCTCCTCCATGCCAAGTCCACCTTCTCCCTCTCCTCTCCATGCCCAAAGGAGTTTGGGATCTTAGTTGGTGCAATCTAGATGAGAGAAAGGCGACAGAAAGCTAGAAGGCTGCACTGCTGCAAAGGACAACTATTGATCTTCAAAAGGTATTTTGAAGATCCTCCAGATCAGATCCAAATCTAATTTTTGGAGATGTGATAGAAAAGAAGAGGATCTCTAGATCCAGGCCGAGTGGATATCGGTAGAGGCCAGGCACTTGTGTGGCTAGATCCAGAACCTTCCGCTGCTTATAGAATCATCAACGGATAATAAGATTACCCTACATTAGGGTAAATTAAATTTAATTTAATTTATTTAGATTTTATTTTTATTATTAGAATAATAAGGATCATATCTGAAATATCTCAGATCTGATTAGGATCAAAGAAAAAAATTTTTGAAATATATCTCTTGATCCGATCAGATCTGAACGAACCTGATCTGGGAAATCAGGATTTTTCTTCACTCTGATCAGTGAATGGATGGGCTGGTAAAGTGGGAGGATTCTATTTCAATACATGAGTCAATTTCTCAGAATCTAAAATAATTTTAAAGTTTTGAAGTCAATCCTTGTAGTTAGATTCGATCGGTCTATGGGTGTCAGGATATGGGCTAGTGGATTGGATGCAGATATCTTCTTATAGAGAATCAAAGTTTTTAGTTAGATTTTATAATTAGACTTAACCAATTTATTTAAAAATTTTATTTTAAATAAATTAGACTCTCACTATTTACTTGGATTCCTATACTTTCTTGGCAGAGATGCAAAAATCTTCGTGATCATTGATTTAAAATGGATAGTGTGGTCCCACCAATTGGCTCACCACCTCATCTAATAATTATTGATGATGAGTCAACTGATAAGTAGACAACTCTTGTCCAGTAATTTTCTAATCATGGTGCATCCAAACTTGATCTCTAATTCATAAAGCTCACCATGCCCGGAATATTGCTCCACTCCTTAGTTAAGTCAGATCCACCATTTGCATGAATTGAATTTTTGATTGGATCCCTCATTATATCCAAAATATTGAGCCTAATCCATCCTCCAACCCATAGCATCCAATGCCTAATAGACATGATTGCATCTTCTCAGTGCAACTGAATCACTATATCCAGTCGAGAATAATTAACTCCAGAAATGGCCCGCATATCTACAATGGTGGAAGACCTTAGACATAATATTTTCTTAGAAAGATTTAATTTAGGTCTCTTTAAACTTGACTTGACTTAATCATAATAATTATGACTAACCTAGTGGCATGGGTTGGCTCTAATTGTTAGCCACCTCAAATCAGAACTGGATCGATACAAATGGTCAGATAAGTAAGATTGATGGAAGGGATATGCCATTAACTCGATAAGAACGTATTTAGATCGAGTAGCTCCCAATTAAAAATCAATCAATCATATCTGCCAAACTTACCTTAAACACCAAATTATCGAATCAGAATCAACTGGGTTAGCCTATAATCCAAGCTCGAACCATGGAGCCAAATTAGGTCTTGACTTGATCGAGTCACATCTCAATATGATTTGATCTTGACCTAGACTTAATCCTATTAAACTGGTCAAATCTAAGCTTTCTTCAATCCCACCTAACCAGCTCTTGATTCAGTTTGATCAACTGCTAGACCTAATTAAGCTACCCAAGCCCAAATTCAATTTTATGAATATATCTTAGATCTAAAAATTCATATTTTTTATATCTAATTAATTTTATAATCTTAATTCTTAGTTAAGTTTTGGGTTCATGAACAAAATATGTAATAAAAATTCTAAGATTTCAAAATCTAGAATTTTATAGAAAAATAAGTTTTGATTTTTGATAAGGACGAACGCGCAGCACTCCTACATGCCATAAGAACACCCCATTAGATAGAAGAAGAGGGCCTTTAAATCCTACTTTATTCTTATGATCCGACGGCCATGGGGAACTTCTTAATTAAAAATATAATTTTCTACTATAAAACTAGTTAGATCATATATCAAATATAAAAAGATCTAACTAATACATATCCTGCAGACATCTCATGTATCATCAATATGTATACTTTCAGATATGAAATATCACATATTAAATCTAAAAAATTAAATTTTAAATTTAATCATATCAAAATTAAAACTATTCTAGACATCTTATAGAACTATTTTATAAATAGTCTAAGCATGCATCTTTCATAACTCATATAAAATAAAATAAAAATTAAAAATTTTATTTTCTATTTTTCAAATCTGATTACAATAATTATAAAATTAAAAAATAAAAATTAAATAGATTTAAAATTATATTTAATTAACTTAAATACATGATCATACTAGACTACACATAGAACTATTCTATACCTAGTCTAGTCATGCATCTTATACATATTAGATCTAAATAATTTAATTTTTAATTTTATAATTTTAGATCTAATCATATCTGATGTGACATCTAAAACTTTTTAATATCAGATTATAAATAAGAATAAAATTAGATCTAAAATAGATCTGATGAATAACCAACCTGGCTCTGATACCAGTTGAAGGAAAATCCTATTTTCCAGCATAGGATCGTTCAAATCTGATTAGATCTGAAGAAATATTTTAAATTTTTTCTTCTAAGATCATAATCAGATCTAAGATATCTTAGATCTGATTCTTTAAGATCTGATATTAAGATTAAAGATAAAATTAAATCTAATTAATTTCATACCTTGTATTTTGGATAATCAGATTATCCTATGATGATCCTGATCTATCTTGAGGTTCTAAAAGGAGCCACGCACACACCTAGCCTCTACCAATATCCACTCAGGTAGGATCTGAATATCTTCTCCTCATAAATCTTTTCTTCAAATATCAAATCTGAATCTGATCTGAAAGTCCTTTAAAAGAATTTATGAAAATAGCATGTCCGTCTCATGAACACCGTCGCATAGTTACTGAACTCTTCACAAATTTGATTAGATCCTCTTCTTAGATTTATTTCCAACCTTTGGCACTTAGAAGAAGGGGAGAAAGAGGATTAGACAAGGCATGGAAGATGGAAGGGGCGACAGCCTTTGGGTATGAAAAATTATTTCTTTCATGAAGAGCCTTGGCACAAGGGTTATTATATAAAAGCATAGCACCAAGTTAGAGTCCCTCTTTAATCAAAATCCTCATTTATTCAACCATTGAGACTCCTAGACCTGATCTCCATAAAAATCCTTAGATTCCAACTAATTTTAATGCCAAAAATCAATCTAGAAGGTGGCAGCATGAGTAGATAAGGAAGAGTCCACTGCGCCAAGGACTCTTCCCTTGAGAGTTTGATCCAAATTAAATTCTATCATAACTTAGTTTAGACACCTCCAAAAATCAGAAAATTTGGTACACCCAATGTATGACTCGTGCCCTATCACATAACCAAAAATCAAATCAAAAAATTTCTAAAAAATTTTCTAGAAGCCTCTAATCATGTGACTCTTAATTCTCTCAATAAGGTCAACTTTTGACCCTAGTCAAATTTGACTATGAATGGATTTAATTTTTATAATTAATCTGATCTGAACTTATTCTAGTTAGATGAAAATAAATTCATTCAAAATATAAGAATGAGTCAAATCAAATTTGACTCAGTTGCGATGAATCAAAAAGATTACAGAAGAAGAAAGTCAAGCTCAATCGTATGCTAGCACGATTACCTTGAACCTGATTGGATCTAATCCAAATCAATCAAACTAGATTAGCTTAATTGATGACATCCAGATCCAAACCCTTATTTATATGACCTAATTAGGTTTAATTCTATATGATAATGAGACATGTCATGATCTCCATCATCAACATCATCGAAATACCTTATGATGGATCAAAACTTTTCTGATTCATACAATTAGAATGATTGATCATCAAAATTATTCTAATTACTCTCAAAATCTATCAGCAACACCTAGCAGTATATGGTGGCAACCCATCAGAGCTAAAAATGAACCTCTTGGTGTAGTTACCTATGTGATTGGGTTCTTCTATCTTGAGCCTCGATAGGATTAAGGTTAAGGTGAACTCATCAAACCCAATGTCCGTCATATGAATTAATTATTTAATTTGAGTCCAATATAAAATCTTAATAGAAAATCTTTCGATCATCTTTACTCTACCATGGCCATGGACTTTAGGACTCAATCTCATGATTATCATTGGGCTACTCCTTATCTATCGAGGTAGATAGATCCCTTCTTGGTGCAATCCAATTCCTACAATGAATATGAACATACAACTTAGGGTTCCAAATGGCTATGAGATTGAGTTATGGTATAGTCAAACTATAACACCCTTAAGGTGAACTATCGATGCACCTCAGATCAAAGAACCAGACACACCTACTGCAGCATCGAGCCAGTCATCGATGAGAGGTAGAGTTTCTTATGACTGCTCGAGGTGGTCATACTCAGTGCCCTCATTCTCTAACGAATATCTATACTCTCACTTCGGTATCTCCACACCATAGATTCAAGACACATCTATCCTAAGAAAATAATCATACACCAACCTTTCAGATCGATCATCATCCTCATGATGATCCTACGATCGAGAGCAGTTTATGAGTTAATTATGAAAATTCATGTCTTAAATTTTTAAGTCTTAAAAATTTAAATTATTATTACCATTAACTCAAAGGATGTATCACAGACACTTTAAATACATACTGTGATAGAAAAATAATTTTTTTATTAATTTATAGTCAAAATTATAAAATTATCCTTAGAAGTGTATTACAAGTGTCAGCCAATCTAGCTTCTAGGGTATACATCTAACACCATGGAATCGATCTAATACCAATTATTGAAATTTGATATTGCTCTGATATCATGTTGTGAAAACCTAGGATCTTTTGCATGGACCTAAGGAGATCTTTGACGTTCTCTAAGAATAGTGAACCACTGATCCACCACCTAGACTATAATGGGGTGCCTCCCTCTTAGGGCTTAAGGAAGGTGCCCCCCTCTCTAGGTTTTCTTCAAGAATCCTAAAGCAGCAACATTAGAGGGAAGAAAGAAGCAAGATTGAGGAAGAAAAGATCTGTATTCCAATGCATCATTATGAAATCCTAATACAACCTATATATTTATACATAGCTATTAGGCCTGATCAAAAACTCTCCTAGCTAACCCAATATATAAAAGCACTCACCGAGCCTATGTACACCCATATCTCTCATGCTCTCATCACCTAGATCTATACCTGACCCATACATGAGTTAGCTTCCTTAAGACCTTATAAATCAGGTCTTAAGATCCCTTGGATTAAATCCAATCCAAGATCAAATAGAAAATTCCATCCTATTCTGTTCGCCATCATCGAGCCAGCTCTGTCAAAAGTCAAGCTAGCTCAACTGCATCTTGCCCAAACACTATCTTCTATCTATCTGAAAGGACCTACTCAAATTTACCCTGAGCTAGCTCAATCTTAGTTCGAGCTGGCTCAATTGTGTATCTAAGCCAACCTGCCTATGTGCCAGCCCTTATCTTGGCTGATATTTTTCATGGCTCTAGTTCCTTGCTCCATCTTGTGTCTTAAATCTCTGAAGCACCTACCAAGTCCCTCAAGATTCTCACACCAAAACCTCAAGTCCATGGAGGGCTACACACTACCTCCATCCTAGGATAGCTTTTGTTCTAGTTCTAGAACTCACGCCTATCCTAGTATCCTAGAACCAATATCCTGACTCCTCCTATGGCCTCCCAAGGCTTGGAAGCACCATAAATCCTAACAAGGATAAGGGTCATTTGACCCATCTTTGTAGGAAAGAAGGGAGGATGTGTGCGCCCCCTAAAGATTATCTAGGGGCACACACCCTTAGGTGTATTCACGAAGAAAATTGAGGGTGCACGCCCCCTTTTAGCATGCGCCCTTAGTAGATAAGCATGGAGGAGTTTAAAAAGGTTCAACTCTAGGAGAGAAAGTATCTGCGCTAACTTTATTTTATCAAAAATTTATTGGTGCCAATTTCCATTCATTTTGTGTGATAAAATAAGGATTTATTTCAAATATGGCATGGAGAAATTTAAGGGAGTCCTTCTACTTTAAGCAAAGTGTTTGCTTAAGGCTTTAGGACTTTAGGGTTTCATATGGTCTATAAAAGGAACCTAGATTGAAGCTATTTGATCAATTCAATTCCCATGCTAGCACTCTATCTCTCTCCATCTCCCATGCCATCTTTCTAATCTTCTCCCTCTTCTTTATGCCCAAGGAGTTGGGCAAATCAGCAAGGAAAGATCAAGGTCTTGCTGCTGTGAAGAATAAGTCAAGACGATCCTGTTCATGAGATGAACATGCTGCTACTGGAGATCGGATTGAAGGCACACCAAAAAGATCTCAGATCTAATTTTCTGAGATTAGATCCAGAATGAGAAAACCTCCAGATCTAACTTGAGTAGACACTAGTAGAGGTTGAGCACATGCGTGGCTCAAGTCTGAACCTCGAAACATCATCAGATCATCGCTGTGGGCAAACAGTTTATCCAATAAAGTGATATAGGATATTACAGATTTAATTTTAATTTTATTTTTTATTTTTAGATCAATCTAATCAGATCTGAGAACTCTTAGATCTATCAAATCATAATTTTTTTTAAAAAAATTACTATAGATCTGATCCAATCAGATCAATCCTATGGTAAGAAACTGAAAATTTTTTAATCATGTGCTTAGCGAGACTTTTCCGATGGCAATGTCGTCGAAGCTCGAGAAGATATATATGACGAAGTCACTCACCAATGCTCTTTTCCTTTAAAAGTAGTTCTACTAACTATGGATGAGCAAGGGATAGAGTGTGCAGGAGCATCTCAGCATCTTTTAGAAGATCCTCATCGATCTCCTCAGCATTGGTGAAAAGATTAAGAAGACTAGGATGTTGGTCTTGCTTTTATCGCTTTCTCCTTCTTTTGAGTCTTTAGTGACTGCTCTTCTTATGGAGAATAGTACCATCAAGATGGATGAGGTTACTTCTATATTTTTTTCAAAATGAGATTCTCAGGTGAAAAAATTGAGCCTCGAGTTTAGGTAGCAACTCGACTTTGACGGTAACTAGAGATGGTGGTGGTAGAAGATGAAGCGATAGAGGATCACAAAATGGACAGTCCAAGTCTAAGTTGAGAGACTTCAACAAGATCAAATGCTATCGGTATGATGAGTTAGGGCATCGAATCAAATATTGTCCATAGCTCAAACATCAGACGAAGGCTACTACGGTGGCGGTTCAAGATAGCGACACAAATGAGACTGATGATGTGCTTATGGTCTTTGATGAGGCATCTATTTCTTTCCAATGGTAGATTTTAGATTCTGCATGTTTACATCATGTTTATTATAGAAAAAAGATGTTTGACTTTCTAGAGAGTAGTGAGAGCATTGTTCATTTACCGAATAGATCAAGCTGTACAATCAAGGGCATTGGGATCGTTAACTTATTGACACATGATGGAGCAATAAAAAAATTGGATGAGATCTGATACATGCCTAGTTTCAGGAGGAATCTAATTTCACTAAGCAAACTGGATTCAAGCAGTTGTAAATGGAGAGCTGATCATGAAATCCTAAAGGTTATGCATGGTAATAAGGTTATCTTGGAGAGAAAGAAATATGGAGGACACTTCCTCTTGGTATGGAGCTTAGCGCGAGATGGAGCTTCAGAAGCCAGTGAAAACTCAACGTGAGGTGGAGCTCTAGATGCAGATGGATTAGACACGAGATGGGAAACTTGGAAGGATGACTAATGACATCACAAGACGAAGTTTCTATTGCCATAGAAGGCTATCCCGAGCAGATTTCAGATCAAATAGATCACAGCATATGATGGAGATGGGATCGAGCGGTCTAGTTCGACTCCTATGTTTGTCCATCTATAAGCAGTTAGGTATTTACTCCAAGGCATGATGGAGAGATCATCCAAAAGCTTTTAGAATTAGGTGGAGGTCGAATATCGAGTTAAGGTAGAGATTGTTGAGTTTTAGTACTTCAAATTTGACCCATAATGTACCCATAATGGAGAAAGTCATAGCAACCCATAGGAGAAGCCCACGGCCCGGTAAGGCCCATAGTAGTGCATAGCCTACAATAGGCATGGCTCTAGCGCACAGGTGTGACCCAGGTGCATGCACGCGGCCCAGGCACACACAGCCCAGCATGCATAGGCACGGCCCGATGAGCAGACCACACGGTTCACATGCGGTCCACCATGCCCTGGTGCTAGCATGCGGACCATGAACAAGAGTAGACCTCTTAGCGGTCCGTGCACAGTCCATCGTGCGCCAGCTCATCTTCACATGTTCCACACATGAGGCATGGACCGCTTAGGAGTCTACGGCTATTTCACGGGGTCTATAGCTTGATGTGTGCTATATTTTCATGTGATGTGCGATCAGATGGCTGCGGGAGCATGCGGGTATAATTGGATGGCCAGGGGGTTAGTTTGAGCCCTAACAGGAGATCTAGATTGCTTGGGACTCAGATTGAAGGTTTTAAAAGAGGCCTAACAGCCTGCGGAGTGGGGGTAGTCGGTAGGGTAGCAGCAAAGCTTCGACTGGATCGGCCAAGGCGTAGGCAAAGCACTGACAAATGGTTGGGTGGTAGGCCAGAGTGTTGGATAGTGACCAGAGCCTCAGGTAGAGTACTCAATTGATGTTCTTATGAGAGAGAGAGAGAGAGAGAGCTTTGTAAAGAATAGTCTTCTTATTGAGAGAGTGATTGATTTATGAGAGTTGAGAAAGTGTGATCTTCTTTTATAATTTTCTCTTTTCTAATAGTGAAACTTGCATGCCCCATTGAAGCAAGCATTAGCTTGATCCATGTACTTGATTGTGTTCTTTCTTGTATCTCTTCTTTTTTTTTGTTGCAGTATCGACATCATCACCGACATTCCAATCTTGATCCAAAAGATCCATATTCTACATGATGGATCTTCCCAATAAGTAGTACCAAAGCAAGTGGTATTTCAACATTAATATAGTATATTATATTTTAAATCATATTTTAATTCGATCAATTTTAAAGAAAGCCCTTCTATGAGCTTTGGAAAGAAAAAAAATCAAATATCGATTATTTTCATATTTTTAGTTGATGATGCTTTACTTTGAATAATGAAAAAAATAAGATCGGTAAATTTGATACTATATCGGATGAAGGTATCTTTTTGGATATTCTTCATGTAGGAAGATATATATGATCTTTAACAAGAAAATCTTAGTTATTGAAGAATCAATTCATATTGTATTTGATAAAACTAATGACATATCTTAATCTTTAATAAGAAAATCTTAGTTATTGAAGAATTTATTCATGTTGTATTTGATAAAATTAATGACATATCTTTGAGAAAAAAAAATATATTATTAATGAAGATGCAAAAACATGAGATAAAAGAATGGAGAATCTCACTCTAAGAGAAACTCCAACACAAAATGTGAAAGAAATGACGATGATACTGAAGATGAAAAAGAAGATAAAATCTTGACCTCCATTTTGATGTGACCAACTACTCTTAACATATAAAATCTGGCAAGTTAAGAATTTGATCTGCATTCACTGACACACAACTGCATATATAAATCCATGAGTTTTTCTTGGTGCATACATGAGTGTGCATTGACACTGTCTGTTATGTTGTACACTACAAAACATTTGAAATTTTCTACATCTCTCTACACTTTCTTTTGTAGGGGCTGTTAACAGCTGATGATTTGTCACACCTCAGGTCCAAAAGAATGAGATCAAGGAATCCATCCAACCTCGTTCGAGGACAACAGATGCCTCTGTGGCTATTGAGGTCTAACCCCCTCTAGGTCCGAAAAAGGATTCTTCGTGTTGCCATGACCTCAAAAAAAAAATTTTGATGCCAATTTGTAAGCCTCATTGTCTATTTAAATCAGTCAACAGCCATGGACAATCAAATTCATTTTGCAAGATCCTCTGAACTACAAGCACATGAACCAAAAATTTGTGCACGATGAAATATTTGAATCATTTCATCTCTCTCTGTGCATGCGCTCTCCCTCCCACTGTGTGTCCGCATGCGCGCGCACGCTCTGAAGATCAAAATGGAGATCTGTTGGAGGAATCTCAGAAGTCATTGTAGTAAGACCTATAATTAGTAGATGAGTCAGTAGCAGCAAACTCCTAAGGGTCTCAGTGTCGTCGCAGTCTTGATCCCCTTAGATATAACCCACCATCCCCAATTAAATTTTAATACTGGAGACAGACAACGGGAGAAACTTGGCACAAACACCATCTATTGAAATCGATGCCTCTATACATCCAATATCAAACATTACCATAAAGATTATGCAGGTATACTGTTATGGTCCCTGGCGTAGGATCACATTATGGTTCTAGAAGAGGAAGGGTTAGGCTATGGTTGAGATAAGGGTGAGTGTTTATTGGAGATTTTTCTTTTTCTACCTATGGTTACTGTTTGAGCTCAATTAAAGAGAGAACTCAAGAATCTCTGAGTAAGAAAGTAAACTTATGTGAAATTTTGCTTTCCTCCCTTGAATAATAACAACTACATATATGTACATAAGTGGACATACACCCTCCTACAACTAAGAAAAATACAAAACAAAATTACATAAGTAGGGGATAACAACCTCCTAAAACTTAGGAAAATAGAAAGAGTGAAGGTACACCCTCTTACAACTAAGGCAAATACATAACAGAATTAGAAATAAGAGAAATAGAAATTTAGTGGCTAACTTGGTCTTTCCTAATTATCAGTGCATGACCCTGACTTAGTGGAAGTGTCTAGGAGTGGGGTTCGAGAGATTTCTTTTTCATGAGTGAAGCTTTTGTAAACCATAACATTTCTCCCCGCCTCCTCAACGCGCTTATCCTCAAGCGCAAAATCTGGATGTTGTTGTGTGAAGGCAGACAGGTTCCCAAGAGGCATCTGCGAGTGATGTGTGCTCCTAGTGGACAAGTAATTCAGTTTCACCCTTTCGATATCGGTGGTCCAGAATGGCTAGTGGCTTAGAATTAGAAACTTCTGGGACAATAGATGAAAGTTGTGAGGAGATGTTGGCAGCTTGGTCTACATCGTAAGCCTTGAGGTTGACAACGTGAAAAATTGGGTGTATCTTGGACTCAGCAGGAAGGTCTAGCCTGTAGGCCATAGGACCGATTCTTTCCAAGACTTCAAAAGGGCCATGAAAATGGGCTGACAGTTTTTGAGAAGCCCTTTTTGCCACAGATTTTTAGCGGTAGAGCTGAAGTTTGACTAAAACCAATTCTCCCACTTGGAATTCAACAAATCTGTGCATAGAATCATAATTGGCCTTCATCTTTTGCTGTGCCTTCAATAAGTTATTACGAAGGGAGGCGATGACTTCATCTCTTGACAGCAATAATTGATCCACAGCTTCAATTCTAGATGATCCCAGATAGTAGAAAAGTAGGCGAGGAGGCTGTCTACTTGCCTACTTTAAGAGAGGAATGGTAGCTGGTATTGTAGCAATATTTAGCCTAAGAGAGCCAATCCAACCAATGCCTTGGTTTCTCACTGGTGAAGCAATAGAGATACATTTCAATGGTCCTGTTAACCACTTCGATTTGTCCATCGGACTGTGGGTGCTATGAGGAGCTAAAACAGAGTTTGGTTCCACATAGGCGGAAGAGTTCAGACCAGAAGGCACCTATGAATGTTAAATCTTAATCACTGACTATGGATTTCGGTAAGCCATAGAGTTTGAACACGAAGTCAAAGAAGGTTCTTGCCACCACTGAGGCTGTATAGGGGTGAGATAAAGGAAGGAGGTGATAGTATTTGGAAAATCTATCCATGACCACAAACAAGACATTTTCCCATGTGAATTCGGCAGCCCTTCCATGAGGTCAATTGAGATGTCAATCCATATGTGATGCGGGACTGGTAAAGGAAGAAGTAGGCCAGCTAGTTGGAGATGATCAGTTTTATGGCATTGACATATAAGGCAGGTTCGAACAAAATTTTGTACTTCTATTTTGAGTCCCTTCCAGTGGAAATCTTGGGCGATTCTGTGGAGTGTTTTTTGATAACCTTCATGGGTTTGGTTATGTATGGTGGTGATGATGGTTTGTTTGAGTGGGGAGGAGGTGGGAAGGTAGATTTTGCCTTTAAAGAGTAACATGTCATTGTACATGGTCCACGGGCTAAGACCTTTACCTGGTTGAGTGTGTGAAGCTCTTATCACTTGAATTTCATCAAATTATTGTTGTTCATCCTTGATTTCATCAAATAGGCTAAGCTGTGGCATGGATACTGCCAAAAGAGTGGCATCCTCCAAGTTGCAGCGAGACAAGGCATCGGCAATGACATTATGGTAGCCTGATCTATACTCCACTGAGAATGAGAAACCCAGTATCTTACCCAACCAATGCTGCTATGGTGGAGTGACTAGTTTTTGTTCGAGTAGAAATTTGAGACTGTAGTGATCAGTCCATACTAGAAATTTCTGACCCTAGAGATAGGAATGCCAGTGTCGAATTGCTTTGACAAGGCCAATCAATTCTTTCTCATAAGCGGAAAGACTCTTGTGATGAGCAGCCAATGCCCGGCTAAAGTATGCCACTAGTTTATTATTTTGTTATAGGACAGCCTCGATTTCTATATCAAAAGCATCACATTTGACCACAAAAGTTTGTGAGAAATCAGGCAATGTTAAAATAGGGTTACTACTCATGGCCTTTTTTAATTGCTCAAAAGCAACAATAGCGTCCTCCATCCATTTGAAATTATTGCAGCGTAACATTGCCGTCAAAGGTGCTGCGATTATCCCATAATCTTGAACAAATTTGCGGTAATAGTTGGTGAGGCCTAAGAAATCGAAGGCCAATAATGGTGGTCGGCTTGGGCCAATTCATCATTACCGCAATTTTACTATCATCTATTGCCACACCAGCTGAAAAAATAATGTGGCCAAGATAGGCAACCTATGTCTGGGCAAAGGAGCATTTTGACTTTTTCACAAATAGTTGATGAGTGGATAACAGATTGAACACAACCCGCAGATGAGTTTGGTGCTCAATCCAAGTCTAGCTATAAACCAAGATGTCATCAAAAAATACCAAAACAAACTTGTGAAGGTGAGGCTGAAATACCTCATTCATTAAGGACTGGAAAGTTCAGGGGGCATTGGTGAGCCCGAAAGGCATTACCAGAAATTCAAAATGCCCATGGTGGGTTCGGAAAGCCATCTTCTCAATGTCATTGGCATACATTCGGATTTGGTGGTAGCCAGAACAAAGATCAAGCTTTGTGAAATAGTGAACCCTAAATAATTCCTCCAAGAGCTCATCTATGATCGAAATTGGGAATTTGTCCTTGATCATCTTGGCATTCAACGCTCTATAATCCATACATAAACACCAAGTCTTGTCTGCCTTGGGCACTAATAAGACTAGGGAGGAGTAAGGAGATTGGCTGGATTGGATGATTCTTTGTTCTAGCATGAGGGCACACTATTTTTTGATTTCATCTATTTCGATGTGTGGGTATCGATAGGGCCTTACCACAATAGGCCTACTATTTAGCTCCAAATTAATTCTATGATCACAGGCCCTGCAAGGGGGAAGACACTACAACATAACATATTTTTTGCAACGCAAAAAATCATCGCAAAAAACACTTCATCGCTAAAATATACGATAAAATTTCTCGCTAACTCTCATCATAAAAATGGGTGCAGATACTAATAGTGATGAAAAAAATGGTCGCTAATAATACTTTTTATGATGAAAAATTTTCGTTAGTAAAATTTTGTTTTATTTCCTAAATTATTGATGATGAAATTATTAGCGACGAAAATTTTTTTGTTGCATCGTAAATAAATTTACCAATGAATATAATACGTCCAAAATAATTAATTATCTATAATGTAAATAATCCATCATAGAATTATTATTTGCGATGAATAATTTTTTCAAAATAAGTATTATTATGAGATTATTTCCATCTTGAAATATTTGCAACGGGAAAATTATCCAACGCAATAATTAATTTATCTATGATGGATTATTTATCATAGATAATTAATTATATGATAAATATATTTTCATCATAAATAATTTAATTTTTTAAAAAAATTCTAAATTTTTTTTTTAATTTTTTATTTTAATTATTATAATTTTAAAAAATAAAATAAAAATTTCATAAAAATTTCATCATTTCATCCATAAATAAATTTCATCATTTCATTCATCCATAAATAAATTTTTTTTCATTACATAAAAATATAATTATAAAAAATATTTTTTTTATAAATATAAAATATTTAAAATAAAAATAAAAATATATAGAAATAAGCAGTCGGCCATCAAGCACCGACAGTATCTAGAGAAGGAGAATGGGTCGAAGGAGGAGGAGAGCGCTCAGAAAAGCTCGAACAGGCCTGCTGCTGCCTACTTATCATCTGCATCATCTGCTCCATCTATATCATCCACTCCATCATCTACGTCTAGAATAGCCGGTACTGATCGACGTGTGCAATCAACTCAGCAGTTCGCTCCCAATCGTCAGCAATCTATCTCTGTATCTCCATCAGTTGGACATCACAGGCAGTATGGATGTCAGCCCTAGACGGATGTGAGGATGTAGAAGCTCTGATCCCATGTCCTAGCCTCCTAACATAACGGAATCTCATACCAAGCACCAGATCATAGATCTCCTCATCTATGGGTACGGTCAAATCCTCTGGGATAGGCTGGGATCTAATGTCTATCATACGATTCTGAAAATTAAATTTATAGCTATTCTAAGTTTGTACTGAAAATCAAAATGCAAATAAAAAAATAGTTGAAAAAACTTACATAAAGCTCCTGGCTCCCGATCGTCCAGTCCCCTGATCATCGCTGATGTGTCCACTGGTAGATCTCAATGCTACTAGGAAGCACGCCACTCTCTACATCTCTCTATAATTTGAGAATAATTAATATTTTTTTAAAATAGTTAAAAAATTAATATATGATAAATAAAAATTACTTACCATCTGCTCTATATGGTGAACGAATGGCCTCAAACTCCCACAATGCGAGACTGTCTGTCTCGCTCGATTTGCAATATTTTTGGCACATCGATCCTGCATAGTTAACATTCAAATTAATCAATAAATAAATAAATTTAAAAATAATTAATATTTAATTATTAAATTCTAAATAAAGAAGTTAACTGATATGCTGGATCCTCGTACGTGTAACATATGACAGTCTAATCCTCCATAGTGATGCTGTCATATGGGCACTATCGTGCTGCCTCCATCCTCTAGTCATGTACTATAGCATACCAGTGGTGATGAATGCAATGTCGGTACTTTTTGAAATACAAGAATAAATGATCATCTATAGCTTGCCGCACACGATCATGCTCAAAATCAATAATATCAAAAATAGCTTATGAATAATAAATATTATAAGAATATAGTGCTAATTAAATATTTAAATAAATATTATTATACCTATAAATGGCTATAGAAGATCTTCCTCTGAGGTCGTGTAATCTGATGCCAATCAAAAAGCATCGTCGGGGCATAGCTATGGCAAATGATGCCCAGCTCAGTCTACCATGGCTCACACCATCCCCTAATAGGCCTAGTATAGTCTAGCAAAATCTCGATGTGGAGATGCCATCCCTCGTGCTCGCATCTCTAATGCTCAAGGGCAAGATTCTTTGATGGACCTCACCCTCGCCTCACCACCGAAATAGAATGGCTTAAAAAAATAATAATTAAATTATTAGTATAATAGCCATCTATAAACCTAATAGGTAAAGTAAAATCAAATTTTATTATGTAAAAAATATTAACATACCACTCGGGCCTATCTGATCACTCAAACTCACCTCAGTCAGACTCACCTATACAGGGTCCTCCAGTGACTCCAATGGTGCAGCAGTGGAAATGGGGAAAGGCTCAGGGGTAGGCTGGAAAGTCGATCATCGTCGTATCCCTCCTGGCGCCATACCTGCAATGCTTAAAGTATGAATATAATTAACTTGCTATATAAATGAATGTAATAATCAATAATAATAGTAAAAAATGCATAAATGCTAATGAATATATTTATATTGCATACCATTATTGCAAGAGAAGATTTAATAAAGAATATAGATCTACATATCAATATCCATATCCTCCTTGATTTGTAGATCCTCCTCTGAATCACAATAATCGATTAATGTCATCTTCTATCTCATCATCATTTATGAAATGATCATCGCCCTCCAAATCATCAAGATTAAATACAAAATAAGTTTCAACTTCATTAGACGGTAGATCAGCCCTATTCAAAGAAGTTGTCATAAGTTCTTCATCAACAAGGTGCTCGATCAATGTTTATTCATCTTCTTGAAAAGCTTTCTCTTCATGTAGATCTGAATTATTATCCATCTCTAGTCAAGTTGGTAAGTCATATACGTCTCTAGATATTATTCTTTGTACGACATATCAATCACCTTGATATTTCAGATCATTTAAATATATTACTTGTTTCGCTTGAGTTGCTAATATATATGACTCATTCTAGTACCATGTTCGTACAAAATTTATACTAGTAAAATATGGATCGATATAAATGTCGATCTTCTTATTGCTAATATCCCACCATTCACACTGAAATAGGAATACCGAATTTTTGGACCTATACTTTAATTCTATGATATCTATCAAATCACCAAGATATTCAATCTTCTCTTCTCCTTTATATCCTGTCATAGCAATCCCACTATTCTAGGGCCGTCTTTGCATCTCAAGCTCTCTTATATGAAATTTCATTCCTCCAATAATGCAAGATGTGTAGTAGTTAACTCTTCAATCGAGACCACATGCTAAATTGTACAACTCATCTGTCACACCTTCTTCTTTATTGAAATACTTATATTTCATCTATAATAAATCATAAAAAATTAGTTATTTTAAGTAATTAATTACATAATTATAAAAATATAAAATAATTCTAGTGAAACTTACATGGTCCCCCAACCATTTTGCAAATTTCATTCTATGTTGATCATCAATATTTTCTTTATTCTCCCTTGATAGTATATTCTTGTACTCACTATAATAAGTCATCATTTTTAATTTTACATCGACATGAAAAAATTAGTTAGAACACTAAAATTACGCGTAGATAATACTTACTCAACTAAATCTTCAACTTCTTCACAATTATTTAGAATATAGAAGTGTGCTTTGGATAGCTCATTCATGTCCATGAACTCATATCTTGTTCCACCCATGGGTCGAACCGTTTGTTTGAATATGGATTGGTTCATTATCATCCCATTCACGATCAGCATTATGATCTACATGATTGAATCTTATTTTGATATCGTCAAGATACACCGAGCAGAATGTGAGACACTCCATAGCCATGTATGCTTCCGCTATGGACCCTTCAGGCTGTGTCTTATTGTGGACATACTTTTTTAGGATACATAAGAATCTACAAATATAAAATAATTTTATAAGTTCTAATATATTTAAAACATACAACTCATATGTCAAAGAGATTATGATTTCTTTACCTTTCAATAGGATACATCCATCGATAATGTATCGGACCAACTAGAAGAGCTTTCTTTGGAAGATGAACAGCCAGGTGCACCATAACATCAAAAGATGATGGTAGAAAGATTTTTTCTAACTTATAAAGAATGAGCATAATATCCTTCTCAAACTTCTCGATTAAGTTAATCTTTAACTTTCAGCAACATAGTTCTCAAAAAAATACTCCCAACTCAATCAATGCAGTTTGAACATCACCACTTAGATAGCCACGCATCACCACAGGAAGCAAGCGCTACATCATCATATGGAAGTCATGACTTTTTATGCCAAAGATATTGTCATCATTGTTGCCAATACATCATGATACATTTGAATTATAAGCATCAAAAAATTTTACAATTTTGAACCATCCATAGAAACTTTTCTTCTCCTCACTAAAAAATGAATAACATGCAGGTGGCATAAAAAATTTATCACCTCGACGAACTAAATGTAGCTCCGATCGGATTCTCATTTCCTATAAATTGAGGTGAGCTTTTGAATTATCTTTTGTTTTTCCTAGGATGTTCAACACTGTACCAATGATATTATCATAAATATTCTTCTCAATGTGCATCACATACAGGTTATGACAAAGTAGTAACTGCTTCCAATACGGTAGTTCAATAATTATGCTTTGCTTCACCCAATTTAGCTCAACTTCAGTACGCTTCTGCTTGCAAATATCCAATATTTTTCTAAATTTTATATTTTTGATGGCTTCAAGTTGTTCTAAAACTTTCAGTCCATTTAACTCCTTAGGTGGTGGACGTCAGTCAGACTTACCATCAAAATATTGGTTATAACGAGTCCTTCAAGAGTGATTAGCAAGTAGAAATCACCGATGACCCATAAAGCAGATTTTTCTTCCATGCTTTAAATTTAAGGAGGACATATCCTTATTGCATATTGGACATGCCAGATATCCCTTAGTACTCCACCCAAATAAGTTTTCATATGTAGAAAAATCATTTATGGTCCATAAAATCGATGCATGCAACTTAAAATTTCTTCGACTGACAGAATCATATGTCTGTACTCCATTTTTTTCATAGCTCCTTCAGATCATCGATTAAGGATAATAGATATACATTAATTTAATTATCTAGTGCTTTTAGACCCAAAATCAATAGTGACATAAAAATAAATGGCTCTTTCATGCATTTCTAAGGTAACACATTATATATAACTAGCATCACAGGCCACATGCTGTTGGAAGTACTCAAATTATCTAAAGGACTAAATCTATCTGTCGCTAGACCAAGCCAGATATTACATGGGTCACTCACAAATATCGGATGGTTTGCATCGAAGTCTTTCCATACTACAAAGTTAGCCAGATGGTTAAGTATGTTCTCCTCCGAAATCCATTGTTCATGATGCCATCTCATTTCTTCAATTGTCTTTGTGGACATATACAACCTTTAAAGCCTTGGAATCAATGGAAAATACCTTAAAACCTTATGAGGTATCTTCTTTCTTTTCCTATTATCAATTTTGTACCTAGGCTCACCACATTGCGGATATTCACTTGCTTGTTCGTTCTCCTTGTAAAATAATATATAATCATTTTTGTAGGCATGTATAAGAATATAGCCAAGTCCCAATTTCCGCATATACATTTTTGCTTCAGTATATGATTTCAGAAGTGTCGATCCATCGAGAAGAGTTGCTTTGATCAATACTAAATTTTGATCAAAAGACTTCTGACTCCATCGATTCACAGTTTTAATATGAAGCAATTTTATCAAAAACTCTAACTTGGAGAACTTCACACGATTTGGATAGAGTGGCTCTCATGCATCCCGAATAAGCTTTGCAAACTGGTCAGAAGTCTCTTCTACCTCATTAATATTTTACTCATGATCAGAACTGCCTTGATATGCACTAGCACTCATGGGTACATTTGAGCTAACATCCTGATGTAAATCATCCAATAGTGAACCTATATCACCATATTTCACTGATTCAGCAGCATCAATATCGTCATCATCATATACAACTTCATTCGAATCACTCTCCCCATGCCATATCCAGCGAGTATACTTCATGTCCATACTAAAACATAATAGCTAGATGCTTCTCAACAAGTGATATATGATGATATACCATATTGACACATCTTTTGCATGGATACTTTATTCGACTGGCACTTTTAGCCTTACACCATGCAAATTCAATAAAATCTCGAACACCATTTTGATATTCAGACAAAAAAATATCCCTGACGTTCATCCAACTTTTGTCGATATCCATCTGACAATATAGAATAATGATTCATGAATTCTAACTCCAACTCCTTCCTAATAGGTGTAGTCCTATCCTTTTCAAAAATGCATCACTTTTATTGTTGCCATAGCTTTATTCTTTGTTTCATATTCGGAAAAAAATTAGTAGCATCTTCCTACAATTCTCCAAGTACACAATATAGATGGATCATATATTAACCACATCTAATATGTACCCAAAGAACAAACGAGATAATTATGATGGAATTTTTCATAATAGAACATAGAACACTATGACAACAATAAAATATTGATGCATTTTTTAACTGCCCAAATTAGGGCATCCAAGAACCATTCACAGAGTCCATTTTGGGGATCCTATGATCGACTCTTGAATAGGAGTCTAAGGTTATATTGAAGCATGCATTAAATCATTAGCAGATAGGATCCTAGATCGGATCCCGAACATGATCCCAGATCAGATCTCGGATAGGATCCAGATCAAAATTAAATTCCTTGGATGATCATGATCCGAATCCCGAATCGTATCTCGAACATGATCCCAAACTGGATCCCGATCAGGATCCCAGACCGAGATCCAACCCAGATCATGATCCGAATCTCGGATGGGATCCTGACTCATATCCCTGATCGAAACTCAGTTCGAATCCCAGACTAGATAGTTCATAGGCATTAGAAATTAAATCCTTCAGTTTATGTAAATTAAAATAATAAATCATAATCATAATGAAATATAGGAACTAAACATGATGGAAAGATTATACTATAACAAGTAAAAACATAAAAATATAATTACAAACCTAATTATTTTAATTACAAAAAAATATCTAATTTTATTTATTATTACTATTATTATTATTATAGAGTCTTATTTTTTTATTAATTAAAATTTCATAAATTACTAAGGACTAAACCCCCTACGGGCCCTTCACCCCCCACCCATCGAAGCCCCCTATCCCCTGTAGCTCCCCTCCGTCGCCCACCACCCACGGCTCCCTACCCGAGCCATCACTGCCATCGGTGGATGTCCCATGCACCCCCATCCATCCTCCATCCGTCGCGGCCCCCTCTCGGCCCCCCAGCCCTGCACCGCCTACGTACCCACCATGGCCTGGCCCCCACCCTCCTACAGCTCCCCTCCGCCACCCACCACCTATGGCCCCCATCCGATCCACACCATCAGCCCTCCATGCCCATGCACCCCCTCCGCCCCCACCAGTCGCGGCCCCCAGCCATGCGCCGCCCATGTACCCGTTGCGGCCCCACCCCCTACGGACCCCTCCACTGCCCACCACCCACGGCCCCCCTCCACCGCCACCACTCGTCCCCCACCCACATACGACACCACTCATGTCCCCTGCACCCCCTCTACCTCACACCACCCGTCCCATCACCATCGCCCCTTGGCGCCCCACCCCCCGGCACCGACCCTCCACGTGCCTCCCACCACCAACGGCCTCCACCAAGCCCATCAATCATCATGCATGACCTGCAATTGGCACCCACCCTTCGCATCTCGCCGCCCACCACTGACCACCGCACGGCAACACATGTGGCCTCAGATCGAAAGAACAAATAAAAAAAAATTCTAACCCACAGTGGGCCGACTGGGATCGAATTAAGTTGTTTAAGCACAATGGCAGTGGCAATGACGTCGGCAATGACAGCGATAATGGCGGCGGCAACGATGGTGACGATGGAGGTGGCAATGGCAGCGACAGCGAAAAATGTGATCGTCGGTCGGTGGAAGCCTAAGAGGAGGGGGAGAGAGAGAGGACGAGGCGGAGAGAGGGGAGATGAGAGGATTTTGGATCGAGAGAGAGTGGGTTTTATGGGAGTGGGGAGAGATATTTAAAGACTTTTAGTAACGAAAATATTTGCGATGAAATTTTTATCACTAAAAATCTTATTTACGATAAAAAAAATTTTTGTCACAAATTATTCTTATTTGCAACGACAAATTTCATTGCAAATACTTTCATCGCTAATAATTCCTACCAAATATTTTTCTAAAAAAAATTTACTCACTCTAAAAAATATTAAAATAATTTTTTTATGATGGAAGTAAATTTTGTTGCTAATCATAATTATTTACGATAAAATATTCCATCGCAAAAACTTTCATCGCTATTAATTATTATTTATTTATGATAAAAAAAAATTTACATTGCAAAAAAATGATTATTATCGATGAAAAAATTTTGTTGCTAATAATTCATTGCAAATACCTCAACCAAAATTTTAAAATTAAAAAAAAAATATGGACTATTTTAAAAATAAAAAAGGGTAAAAATACGTCGTGCATGGCCAATACGACGGGATTGAGGGGTGCGAACATGTCCACTGTTAGCTATCCGGCAAGCCAATTAATATTTTTTTCTAATTTTTGAAGAATTAGTATTCTTTTAAAATTAAAATTTTTATTTTTTTTGAATATTACATGATTTTGGATTTTAAAGTTCATCTTTACTGTTCATTATTTAAGTATTTATCGTGTAAGCACCGTCACAAAATATCGCCTCGATCAGGTAGCTCTAGCTATGCAAATCGACAAAATTTGATTTCGACGATCATAAATGACCGCATGATGATCTGATAGATAAAAATCATCGATCGGTTCAAAAATTTGCAATAATGATCTTTATGATATTTGTAGCATACTAGCAAAATTTTATTTCAATTGGATATAATTATCATAGTCAATTTAGCATGGAATGATTTGGACTATTAAATAAAAAATAAGTGATTAAAACGTCAATTGGCGTGTATTCATTAGATGATTATTTTAGATAAATAATCTTGTCTGATAATTTGATCATTTCTATGATGATGATTATAAAAAGTAAATCAGGTATATATAAATTATCTAAAAGTACACATCTCCTGATATACATTCTTAAAGTTTCTTAGCAATTATACTTATGCTTTTATAAAATATACTTAATGTGGATAATTCATATATATAGAGTTTAGGTTTCACAATCACCACCTTATAGATGATTAAAATAGTAGTAAATATTATTTATCAAAAAATTATCTTATAATCGAACGTCGTTTGGCCTTTTGATCACTCATTTTTTATTTAATGGTTCAAATCATTCCGTGCTAAATTGACTATTATAATTATATCTGATTGAAGTAAAATATTGCTAGTATACTATAAATATCACAGAGATCATCGTTACAAGTTTTTGGATCCATCAGTGATTTCTATCTATCAGATCATCAAACGATCATTCGTGACCGTCGAATCAAATTTTATTGATCTGCATAGCTAGAGCTACTAGATCGAGATGATATTTTATGACAGTGGTTGCACGATAACCACTTAAACAATGAATGATGAAGATGGGCTTTCAATTATAATATTATGTAATATTCAGAAAAAAATTTTAAAAATAATTTATTAGTGATGAAAATTAATATTTTATTGCAAATAATCAGTTATTAGCGATAGAAACAAATCATTGCAAATAAACTACTATTAATTAATCATTTTTAAAAATTAAAAGATAATTTATTAGTGATGAAAATATTGCATCGTGAATAATCTATTATTTGTGATGAAATACTAAGTTCCATCACAAATAATCACTATTTGCAATGCAAAAAGAATTTGTCACTAATAAATCATCTTTTTAACTTTTAAAAATGATTAATTAATGGTCGCTTATTAGCGATAAAAGTTTTTCATCGCAAATAGTGATTATTTGCGTTGGAACTTAGTGTTTCATCACAAATAACAGATTATTAGCGACGCAATATTTTTATCACTAATAAATTATCTTTTTAATTTTTAAAAATAATTAATTAATAGTTTCTTATTAGTGATGAAACTTTTTCATTGCAAATAGTGCATTATTTATGATGGAAGTTTGTATTTCATCGTAGATAACCGATTATTAGCGATGCAATATTTTCATCGCTAATAAATTATCTTTTTAATTTTTAAAATGATTAATTAACGATTGATTGTTAGCGACAAAAATTTTTTCATTGCTAATAATCAATTATTAGCAATAAAACTTAATGTTCCATTAGAAATAATTGATTATTAGCGATGGAATTTTGTTTCCGTTACTAATAATTTTTATTAGCGACGTAATTTTTATTTCGTCACTAATAATCTTATTTGCGATGAAATTTTTTTGTCGCAAATAAATCCATCACAAAAGACTATTTTTTGTAGTGAGACCACTGGGTTTCTGAAATACATAAGAAAACTCTATTAGTAATTGTTGTAATTCAGTCTCAAGGTCCTGTAGTGCTATAACTGCACTGAAAATAAATTGTTGAGGTGACATAAGAGTCTGGAGTCCCCGTATCTGCACTGACTTTCCATCCTTGCAGAAATTCATACACATGTCTATGAAATCTCATAGGATCGGGCCCAAGGTTCTTAGCTAATTAACTCCTAATACTACATCAAACCACACAAGGTTAAGACAAATAAATCAGTGGTAAAAGAATAAGAGTTTAATTCCAACTTAGCTCCCTTGTATTTGCCTGGACTTCAGATTTTTTTGCCATTAGCTACTACCACTTTCAAATTCTCTTGTTTCTCAACCATGCTCTCAGCCTTATCTACAATAGCAGAGTCCACAAAACTATGGGTTGAACCAGAATCAACTAAAATCAGAACAGACTTACCATTCCAAATTTCCTTGATTCTCATAGTATGAGGATTGGTGACGCCCGTAATTGCATGTAAGAAAATTTTTGGTGGTTCCTTCCCAAGATCAGATTCAGACTTCGATGGCTCTTCCTCGGTAATGGCTTCAAGGAAGAAGAGCTTCTTGCACTGATGGCCATGGATAAAAGGTTCATCAAACTGAAACAGAGGCCCTTGAGCCTCCCCTCTTCCATCCCGGCTTGGCTTAGTCTCTTAATAATTCTATTTCTAGTGGCGGGTTTGGGTGGAGGACGACGAAAATCACCCAATGCAGGTGGAGGCCTGCCCGAATGTTGCTGTTCAAATAAGTGAGACATATTCATGGCAGCAACAAGAGTCAGAGGATGATTCACTTGGACCCGGACTGCAATTGCATCGTTCAACCCACTGATGTACAGCTGCACCTTTTGTGATTGGGTGAGAGTACCTGCAAGTGAGAAGCTCTTCAAACCGATCTTGGTAATCAACCACCATTCCGATCTGCTTCAGTTTGGCCAATTCTTCGAGTTGTTGATCTTGCAGAGGTGGGCCAAACCACACATCACACTATCATTTGAAGAATTCCCAAAATTTGAGCCTTGCCGTCCAAATGAAACGAAGCTATGCCGACTTTTTCCTCATTTATTTTTTGATAGTGAAAAAATTGATCACAGTGGTTCAGCCATCCAAGTGGATCATCTTTCCCATCATAATGGGAAAAATCAAATTTGGTGAATTTTGACATGATGCTACTACTATCAACTAATTCTCTTCCAAATTCTCTCGAGTGCAAATTGGCTATGCTAGGGCTTCCTTCGACAGCAAAAGAGAGCTCCAATTTAGTGGTGGGAAGATCACATGATAATTCTTCAAGTCGAGCCTGAGTTTCTTGCTGTCTTGTTTGGTTCGCTGCCCGCTCTTCCTGAAAGAGGGTCAGAAGTCGATCCAGTTATTGCTCAATCTGATGATTTTATCTTCCATAATGCCAAGCTTTGATACCAAAATGTTATGATCCCTGACGTAGGATCGCATTATGATTCTAAAAGAGAAAGGGTTAGACTGTGATTGAGGTAAGGATGAGTGTTTATTGGAGATTTTTCTTTTTCTACCTATGATTCCTGTTTGAGCTCAGAGAACTCCAATGTGTGAAATCCTGCTCCCCTTTCTTGAATAATAACAACTACATATACGTACATAAGTGGACACACACTCTCCTACAACTAAGAAAAATGCATAATAAAATTACATAAGTAGAGGATAACAACCTCCTAAAACTTGAAAAAATTTAAAAAAAATGAAGATACACCCTCCCCCAATAAATACATAACAAAATTAAAAATAATAAAAATAAAAATTTAGTGGCTGACTTGGTCTTCCCTTCTTATGACCCTAACTTAGTAGAAGTATCTAGAAGTGGGGTCCGAGAGATTCCTTTTCCATGAGTAAACCTTTTGTAAACCATAACATACACTTATTGGGATACAATGTCATATGATCCAAAAAAAAGAAAAAAATATTACATGGTTACATTTATGTTCACAATCTTATTCACATGTAAAAGTTGCAGCATCGTCGCATCAGAGAACTGTAAGCACTAAATTTAGTAATTTTCAACAGATTGAAAATGATAAGTTCTCCTTCTCAACTCGGATTCTAGCATCGGCTGCTGCAAAAAGATTTTGGTTGGATCATTTGGATCGACATACCTGCAGGTCAAAAATTCATTAGAAACACAGTAAATAAGCCTTTACAGATGATGACGATGGAACTCAGATGGTCTACTCACGCATGTCTCATCATGTCCTCAACTGGAGTCCGAGCAGCTTGAAGTGGATCCACACGAGCAGCAGCAGGAGCAGAATTAGCAACATACTGATTATACTGTCTCACAGATGCAATGAGATTCAAGAAAAGGGGGACAAAAGTTCCACATCCACCTTCCTTAAACAAAATCTTGAAGGAATGAGTGGAGTAGAGTGCCCTGTTCTGATCATCTGGAACTACCTGTTGTTGCCATAGTGAGGTCAGCTATTGGAGCCACAGAAATATAACCCTAAAAGCCTTCCACTCAAGAGGCTTCTTTTATACTTACAGGTTCGACAAACCCTGATATGTTGTTGCAGAAAAAGATTGGCTGGTTGAACTTTTCACCATGCACGTATAGCTGCAGATGATAGCAGGCTATTGTAAATTATGGATGCAAAGTCACAAGCTTAGAAGAAAATTGAAGACCATGAAAGCAGCAAATTATAATCTTTTCAGATATCAGGCAGCTGGAGATAACTGACCTCAAATCAAGATAAATAATTTCAAATGATATGCTCACATTTCTTGTTTTAAATAAAAACTTATAAGATGTTTCTGAAGAAGTCACCATAAATATCTAATTTTAGAACTATTGGCAATTTAAAGAAGAATGAGTAATGTATATCTCGCTTATATATGATGGGGTTGAGTCTGATTATTCAGGATTTATTGGGGTGGATCATGTCAGCTCAGGAACTAAACAAATTAGGTCAGATTCTGACTTAGTGTCACATCAAGTGTGCTCCAGATCCAACTTCCAAAAATGCAAAGTCACAAGCTTAGAAGAAAATTGAAGACTATGAAAGCAGCAAATTATAATCTTTTCAGATATCAGGCAGCTGGAGATAACTGACCTCAAATCAAGATAAATAATTTCAAATGATATGCTCACATTTCTTGTTTTAAATAAAAACTTATAAGATGTTTCTGAAGAAGTCACCATAAATATCTAATTTTAGAACTATTGGCAATTTAAAGAAGAATGAGTAATGTATATCTCGCTTATATATGATGGGGTTGAGTCTGATTATTCAGGATTTATTGGGGTGGATCATGTCAGCTCAGGAACTAAACAAATTAGGTCAGATTCTGACTTAGTGTCACATCAAGTGTGCTCCAGATCCAACTTCCAAAAAAAAAAAAACGTTGGGTGTAAATTTGGACTCAACCAAATCAAAATGGTGAATCAAGCTATGGGTAAGTCAACCCACTTCCAGTCCCAATTCCAGGCAAGTTCTATATCCATATATTAATCCTGTTCTAGAATTATCTGTCACCTTAAACTATTCAATTTTGGCTGACAAAATCAAATTCCTGAAATAGAAATTGGTTTTATTTTATTTTAACATTAAAAATCTTTTCCAGGATTTAGCATTTTACACTCACAAACTAAACACAGCATAGTGGTAAATATATAAAATTGTATGGTACCTAATCTCTGGATTCTAATAAGTTGACTCTCATAGTCATAATTCCGCAATACTCAAACCAGAATGAAAATACTCATCTGTCCATATGTAATATAAATCACATTGTAAAGAACCATGAAAACCTCCGAAAAGAACAAAATTTCATAATTCAGCTAGAACAATTTGACAATCACAAATTTTAACAATTTATCATACAATTATATAAATATACCGCAAAAATTGAGCAACCCAACAATATTCATTGGACTAATAACATAACATGAAATGTGCAGAAGTTCATACCAGGGGCATATCAAAAGCCACAAAGTTTCCAACAGGTTTCTTTGCAACGAACACAATACGTATATTTGACAAGTAAATAGTTCCCTTTGCTTTGACATGACCACCATGAGCTCTGGTAATAATATGTTTGCAACATGAGGAAAATTTAATCAGCCCCCATCAATCAATAGTAGATAATTACATTCATACAAGTTTAAAGGGTATCTATATGCTATATGTACTTACACAAATAACACGCATATACCACAAGGTAGAATCTTATCAAAAACTTTGCTAAACATTTATATGTAAATAACAAATGCTTTAATATGCATATTAGGTCGTATCTCTTAGGTATAACTAACAAATAATAGTAATTAGTGATTAAATATTATAGACTATTTCACAACAGCAATATTCTTGCTTCTCAAACGTTCATATCAGAAAAATTCATGTGCACATATGGCCAAAAGCACATAAAAGATCATCCATGTTGGTGCAGAATCTGGTTGATGCCGGATTAAGCTGGAGTTGAAGAAAGAGAGGTCGCCACTGATGACCTGCAAAACAAAGTCCCATCTGAAGTCGGTGGTGGTGGTGGCTCTAGCAGGACCCTCCGACGATCAAATCAGCTCTTCTGGCCAACAAAAATGGAGTACTCAAGCAAGAATTCAACAGAATTTTGGGAAGGAGAAGAGAACTTAAAGAAAACGTATCTGCAGGATCCCTTTTATAGACGAAATCCGGAGCAGATTAATAGTGACAGTCGTAATCATCTGGTAGTGGGCCACTCGGAGCCACATGGAGTTTGTTACAGAGAGAGGTGTCCGTTGCCGTGATGTGACCGTTCGTTGAGATTTAATAGTCGAAGTTCGGAGGAAGCAGGCGTTGATTGGTAAAGAGCTTTAACATACATCAATTCCAGAGGAGTTTGGACTCCTAAAGGAAACTTGACTGAAGGAGAAATCCGGAAGGAGTTCAGCTCCTGGAGGAATCCAACTGAAGGAGAAATCTGGAAGAAGTTCAGCTCCTGAAGGAACTTGACTGAAGAAAGAGAAATCCGGAAGGAGTTCGGCTCCTAGAGGAATCCGACTGAAGGAGAAATCCGGAAAGAGTTCGACTGATAAAAGAATCCGACTAAAGGAGAAGTCCGGAAGGAATTCGGCTCCTGAAGGAATCCGACTGAAGGAGAAATCCGAAAAAAGTTCGACTGATGGAGAAATCTGACTAAAGGAGAGGTTCGGAAGGAGTTCGGCTCCTGGAGGCATCCGACTGAAGGAGAGGTCCGGAAGGAGTTCGGCTCCTAGAGAAACTTGACTGAAGGAGAAGTTCGGAAGGAGTTCAGCTCCTGTAGGCATCCGACTGAAGGAGAGATCCGAAAGAATTCGGCTCCTGTAGGCATCCGACTGAAGGAGAGATTCGGAAGGAGTTCGGCTCCTGGAGGCATCCGACTGAAGGAGAGATTTGGAAGAAGTTCTCCTAGAAGAACTTGACTGAAGGAGAGATCCGGAAGGAGTTCAGCTCCTGGAGGCATCTGACTGAAGGAGAGGTCCGAAAAGAGTTCGGCTCCTAAAGGAACTTAACTGAAGAAGAAATCCGGAATAAGTTCGGCTCCTGTAGACATCCGACTGAAGAAGAAATCCAGAAGAAGTTCGGCCATTGGAGGAGTTCAGCCACTGAAGGAGTTCGGCTAGGGTCCGGCTGGTGAAGGAGTTCGGTTAAGGTTCGATCGCTGGAGGAGAATTCCCGATCGAAGCTCTTCCGTGATTACCAATTGCATTAGGCTAAACATCAGGCTGGACTTCGGTAGGAGCGGAATTTATCCCCAACAATAGTCCCCCCACTTCCGAGTTCAAAATTCGAAAGAAGGGAGTATAAAAAAGGCGACTGTCGAATTTCTTTTCTGGGCTCTGCACCCGTTTAGGTTGAAGCTCAGGGGAGATCTTATCTCCTGTCGAGATTGAAGGAGATCTTATCTCTTATTGAGGTCGAAGCTTCTGAAAGCTCGGAGGAGATCTTATCTCCAGCTGAGGTTGAAGGAGATCTTATCTTCCTATTGAAGGATTGAAGCTCGGAGAAGATCTTATCTCCAACCAAGGTTGAAGAAGATTTATCTCCTGTTGAGGTTGGCGTTGAAGCTCGGAGATCTTTTCTCCGACCGAGGTTGAAGGAGATCTTATCTTCTATTGAAGGGTTGAGCTCGGGAGAGATCTTATCTCCTACTGAAGTTGACATTGAAGCTCGAAGGAGATCTCATCTCCAGTCGAGGTTGAAGTTGAAGCTCGGGAGAGATCTTATCTCTAGTCGAGGCTGACGTTAAAGTTGGAGCTCGGAAGAGATCTTATCTCCAGCCGAGATTGACGTTGAAGTTGGAGCTCAGAGGAGATCTTATCTCTAGCCAAGGTTGAAGAAGATTTTCTCCTGTTGAGGTTGGCGTTGAAGCTCGGAGGAGATCTTTTTTCCAACCGAGGTTGAAGAAGATCTTATCTCCTGTTAAAGGGTTGGAGCTCGGGAGAGATCTCATCTCCTACTAAAGTTGACGTTGAAGCTCGAAAGAGATCTCATCTCCAGCCGAGATTAAAGTTGAAGCTCGGGAGAGATCTTATCTCCAGCCGAGATTGACGTTGAAGCTGAAGCTCGAAGGAGAATTCTGGTCCCGGATTCCCGCGCTTGCTACTTGTTGCAGACGCTAAGCTCGTTATGAACGCCGAGCTCGTTGTGGACGCCGGGCTTATTGTGGACATTGAACTAGGATCTCTCTTGTAAATCTGCCTTTCACATTTAACGTAGTTAGGTTGTCATGGAAAAGCACGTGTAAGAATTCTCCATCGAGCTTCTTCCTTCTCCTCATCTTTAGTCTACAGGGTTCCAATCTTTGCTCATGTAGGACGAGGTTCTCCTTCTGTTTCTAACAGGTTGTAGGGACGTATTTAGGATTGTTGTCGGAGCCTCTCCTCTCATCTCGTCTAAAATGAACGAGGCCTTCAACTTTGCTCACGTTAGGACGAGATTCTCCTCCTATTTCTAACGGACCGTGGGGGCACATAAGGGCCATTGTCCGAGCCTCTCCCTCCCATCTCATCTAAAATGAATGAGGTCTTCGACTTTGCTCACGTTAGAACGAGGTTCTCCTCCTATTCCTAACGGACTGTGGGGGCACAAAAGGGCCATTGTCAGGGCCTCTCCTCCCATCTCGTCTAAAATGAACGAGGTCTTCGACTTTGCTCACGTTAAGACGAGATTCTCCTCCTATTCCTAATGCACTGTGGGGGCACAATAAGGATCATTGTCAGGACCTCTCCTCCCATCTCATCTAAAATGAACGAGGTCTTCAATTTTGCTCACATTAGGATGAGATTATCCTCCTATTCCTAACGGACTGTGGGGTCATAAAAGCCGTTGTCAGAGCCTCCCCCCCATCTCATCTAAAATGAACGAGGCCTTTGACTTTGCTCACATTAAAACGAGGTTCTCTTCCTATTCCTAACGGACTGTAGGGACGCATAAGAGACGTTGTCAAAGCCTCTCCCCTCATCTCGTCTAAAATGAACGAGGCCTTCGACCTTGCTCATGTTAAGACGAGATTCTCCTATTCCTAACATGGCCATTATTGATTGCTTCTTCCCTATCATCACATAGTTTTTTGCACCAACAAACAATATCATTGAGATGGAAGAATTTTATTGATGGAAAATTACTGATGGTACATCCTCAAATTTTCTGAATTCCAAGGTCGTAGGAGCATCTTCCCTCCGAGCTCCTTCAGACAATAAGTTCCGGGCCGGACGACCTCATCTACTTCATATGGGCCTTCCTAATTCGGGACAAGCTTTCTCTGGTTCTGAGGCTGAGAGATGGCGACTCACCGAAGCACTAACTCCTCCACTCCGAACATTTTACCTCTAACTTTGGAGTTATAGTATTGGGCCACCCTTCACCTGTAGGCTGCCATCCAAACCTGAGCATCCCCTCTTTTTTCTTCCAGCAGGTCGAGATTGACTCTGAGGTCCTGTGAGTTACGTTGCTCATTGAAGGCCACGACCCGTGCTGATGGGAGCTTAAGCTCGATTGGGATGACTGCCTCCGTTCCGAAAGCCAAGGCGAATGATGTTTCCTCAGTCGGTAGCCTTTGAGTAGTTCGGTATGCCCAGAGGACGTGGTAGAGTTCGTCCACCCAAGCCCTCCTTGCTCTATTGAGCCTTGTCTTGATGCCTTGCAGTAGGGTCCGATTGGTCACTTCAGCTTCCCCATTTGTCTGTGGGTGAGCTACCGATGTGAAGTGATGGAAGATGTTTCGATCTTCCCAAAACTCGGCGAACCTCGTCCCAGCGAACTGTCGCCCATTATCTGTTATGAGAGTTTGGGGCAAATTGAACCGACAGACGATTGACTTCCAAACGAAGTCATGTACCTCGACCTCGGTAATTTTTGCTAATGGTTCGGCTTCGACCCATTTGGTGTAGTCGATCGTGATCAGGAGGAACTTTCGTTGTCCGGATGCCGTCGAAAAAGAGCCAAGTATATCCATTCCTCACTGCGCAAATGGCCAAGGTGCGCTTAATGGAGTAAGCTCGGAGGTCGACTGTCTTTGTAGATTTGCATTCTTCTGACAGCGGTCATATTTCTTGACATACTCCATAAAATCGTGGTATAAGGTCGGCCAATAGTACCCTTACCAAAATAGTTTTTATGACAGGAATCTGGCTCCTATATGACTTCCACAAATTTTCTCGTGCACTTTCCATAATGCAAAGTCGGCCTCTGAAGGTTGGAGACATCTCAGCAGCGGCAGCGAATACGATCTCTTATACAACTTGTCCTTATACAAAACGTACCGGAAGGCTTGATTCCTGAGTTTTCGAGCTTCTTTCGGATCACGAGAAAAAACTCCCTCTTTGAGATAGGCAACTAACGGATCGATCCAGCCCCTCGATAGGACAAAGGTCGGGCTGGACGTTTTTCTATGGGGCAGTGAAGTAACAGCGTCTCACCAATGCCTGATCTTCCTTGATCTCTCCAATTCTACAATTCATTAGGAACTTCACCTTTAGATAATAAGTCGACACCACTGCTCGGAGAGCATTCAACCCAGGTCGGCCAAGAATAGCGTTGTAGGCAGATGGAGCCTTTACGATTAGAAAATCGATCTATGCCTTAACCAACTTCGGGCGTTGCCCTGCAGTCACAGTCAAAGTTATTATGCCCTCAATTGATATGGCATCGTCGGTGAAGCCTACCAACGAAAAATTCATAGGTCCCAAGTGGTTATTAAGTAAGGACATTTTTGAGAAAGCATCATAAAACAATACATCGACCGAGCTTCCATTATCTATCAAAACGCGGCGTATATCATAGTCGGCAATGTTTAAAGAGCTTACAATCGCATCATTGTGCGGAAACTGAACTCCTCGAGCATCCTCGTCGATGAAAGTGATGGGCTCTTCAGTTCTCCACCTCTTCATTGGTCCCTCAGATCCGCTGGCCTCTTCACTCCGAAGTTCCCTAGAGATAGTGTTGATGATGTCGAGAGGCGGCCAATCTTCTTGTTGTTCCTCCCTCCTTAGTGGTTCAGGCTGCGGCAGTGCCCTTAACCGATCTTTCCGTCCTTCAGACCGACGCTGCAGGAATCGACCGAGTCTGCCTTGCCTGATGAGCTCCTCGATCTCATCTTGGAGCTGAATATACTCTTCAGTATCGTGACCGTTGTCACGATGATAAAGACAGAACTTGTTAGAATTACGCTTGCCGGGATGAGTACGCATCCTTTCCGATCTCGGCAATTGCTCCCTGATTTCCATCAATATTTGAATTTTTGAAGCATTGAAAGGGACAGTTGTAAAATCTTCAGAGGGGAGAACCCGTTGCACCCTTCTTTCGGGGCTTCCCTGCCTCCGAGCCCGGGAAGGAGTTCGAGCTCACTTGCGCTCAAAGGAAGTTCGGGAGCGCGGTCGAGCTTCACTCGACTTTCCTTCCTCAGCGGGCTCGCCCAGCTCGCTGATTCGCCGCTCTCCAACAGCTTCATTGTCCTTGGCCTTGAAGGCCTCTTCAGCTCGAGCATAACCTTCAGCCCAAGCCAGCATATCAGCAAAATCTCTAGGATACTTCTTTTTCAAGTAGAATAATAAATCATTCTTCTGAAGGCCGCCCTTGAGTACGGCCATTGCAACTGACTGATCCAAATTTCGGACCTCCAATACAGCAGCATTAAACCGGATGACATAAGTCCGGATAGATTTTTCCTCCTGCTTGATGTTTATCAGGAAATCCGAACCTCAACGAAGACATCAGCTGCTAATGAAATGAGCCACAAACTGATCATCTGATTAAAGAAAAAGATGGTACCCAACTTAAGGGTTGAGTACCAATTCCTGGCAGTTTCCTTGAGGGTGAACGAGAAAATCCGGCACAAAATGATGTCTGGCGCATCGTGGAGCAGCATCATCGTTCGGAAGGCCTCTAGGTGGTCGAGCATATCGATGGTGCCATCGTAACTCTCCAACTGAGGAAGCTTGAAGTTTAGCGGGATCGGTTCCTGCATAATCTTCTGAAAAAAAGGAGGATCAGTGCAAATATCATTACCGTGGGTGGAGGGAGCGTGACAGAGTTCTTCGATTCGTCGGCTCATTTCCTGGAGCTTTTGATCAAGGAGATCTTCACGATCGTTGATCTCCAAGGTTTTTTGGCCAAGCGGATGTGAAGCCGCCCCCTGGGTCGAGTCATGCTCCGAGCAAGAGCCCTCCATCCTCTGCTTCCCCTTTTCGGAGATCAGAAATCGGGTAGCCCAAGTCGGCCGTCCCCAGACCGGATCACGGGGCTCCGGGGAAGCCTGCTCCGACCAAATCGATGTCGGAGCCTACAGATGTATAGCCTGCACCACCTCCATGAGATCGCGAACCTGCTGGACCAGCAGGTTGAACTACTACGTATCCACCATGACTACAGGCGAAGCCTGAGTTGCCGGAACTGAAGCGAGAGTAGAAAGGTTTGAACGGAATCTGGCTGCAGAGGCCTTCGATCGCTAGATCGAAGCTTTCTTGGGAGGCATTATTTTTCGGAGAAGAATTCTAGAGAGGAAGAAAAGAGATCGCTACCGAGCACTCCTTTTAGAATAAGGGAACCTAGGAAACAGAGGGCCCTTCCTCTAGCGCCAATTCTATTGGTGCAGAATCTAGTTGACGCCGGATTAAACTGGAGTTGAGGAAGGAGAGGTCGCCGTTGGTGACCTGCAAAATAAAATTCCGTTCGGAGTCGATCGTGGTGGCTCCGACAGGATCCTCCGACGATCAAGTCAGCTTTTCTGGCCAACAGAAATGGAGTGCTCAGGTAAAAATTCAACAAAATTTTGGAAAGAAGAACAGAGCTTAGAGAAAACGTATCTGGAGGATCCCTTTTATAGATGGAATCTGGAGCAGATTAATAGTGACAGTCGTAACCATCCGGTAGTGGGCCGCTCGGGGCCACGTGGAGTTTGTTACGAAGAGAGGTGTCCGTTGCCGTGATGTGGCCGTTCGTTGAGATTTAATAGTCAAAGTTCGAAGGAAGCAGGCATTGGTTGGTAAAGAGCTTTGACATACATCAATTTCAGAAGAGTTCGGACTCCTAAGGAGAACTTGACTGAAGGAGAACTCCGAAAGGAGTTCGGCTCTTGGAGGAATCCGACTAAAAGAGAAATCCGAAAGGAGTTCGACTCTTAGAGAAATCCGACTGAAAGAGAAGTCCGTAAAGAGTTCGGCTGATGGAAGAATCCGACTGAAGGAGAAGTTCGAAAGAAGTTCGGCTTCTGGAAAAATCCGATTAAAGGAGAAATCCGTAAGAAGTTCGACTGATGGAGAAATTCGACTGAAGGAGAGGTCCAGAAAGAATTCGGCTCCTAAAAGCATTCGACTGAAGGAAAGGTCCGAAATGAGTTCGGAACTTGATTGAAGGCGGAAAAAATTTGACTTCTGAAGAAACTTGACTGAAGGAGTTTGGCTCCTATAACCATCCGACTGAATAAAAGGTCCGAAAAAAATTCGGCTCCTGAAGGCATCCGACTGAAGGAGAGATTCGGAAGAAGTTCGGCTCCTGGAGGCATTCGACTGAAAGAGAGGTCCGGAAGAAGTTCGGCTCCTGAAGGCATCTGACTGAAGGAGAGGCCCGAAAAGAGTTCGGCTCCTAGAAGAACCCGAAAAGAGTTCGGCTCCTAGAAGAACTTGACAGAAGAAAAATTTCGGAAGAGTTCGACTCCTGTAGGCATCCGACTGAGGAAAAAATTCGAAAGAAGTTCGATCGTTGAAGGAGTTCAACTGCTGTTCGGCTAAAACCCGACCGTTGAAGGAGTTCGGCTGGAGTTCGATCGCTGGAGGAGTTCGACTGAGGTTCGGCCACTGAAGGAGAATTTTCGATCGAAGCTCTTCCGTGATTACCAATTGCATTAGGCTAAGCATCAGACTCAGTGGGAGTGGGGTTTATCCCCAACAATCTACATAATTCTTTTTTAATCCTTAATTCACTTATAATACCACCAACAAAATTGACCAAGCAAGTTTGCTACCAAGATTACCAATTCGTTTGCTTAATTTGACCCAATGCACTTTGTTAGAAAGAGAGCATTTGTACTGAAAATGCAAGTAAATGAACTGCATAAGTTGCTTAAAGAGAAGTTTAGAATACTTGCTTAATGTTTGAAAACAAATAGCATAAATTTGTTCTTCATGCCAAACTGATATGACAGCAAACACCAACCACAACAACAATATTAAGGGATTTTATAAATAGGTATCGGTGCCGTAGATTATACATTCATGGAGGCAAAAGGATAAGTCTTCTATAGGTGATGGCAATACTCAAACTAATCTTATTCCTAATCATTGAGGGCAACATCAACTTGAAGGATATACTATTTGTGACTCTTTATGAGAAAGTAAATGAGAGCATGAATATAAATTTTACAATGTCAAAAATTCCTATCCATGGAATAACACGGATATGCTAGTCACCTGAAGGTCCAATACTTCTTTTCACGGGACCTCTTCATGTCTAAATATTACCATCTCGATCAATTAATAACTAGTGCCAACAAGGGAAAGACCCAGAACACAGGTACATTCCTACTTATTTTTCTTTATCTTGCAGCCATTTCTAATGGCGATGTCCTCCTAATCTTGAACGAAGCATTAAACACATTTAAAAAAAAGAAAAAACGGAGTAGGAGACAGGAATTAAGCCTCCACGGCACGAGGGAATAACAGAATATGAAAGAGGAACGGAAAGACTTGTACAGAATTTCGCTTCACAAGAAAAATAGAGAAATAAAACGAAAGAAAACGACGTGAAAGGGAGGAAGGGGGGTGAATACGGACCCGGGAATCTTGTCGATCTCGATCTCGACGCCGTCCCTGGCCAGAACGAACATCTCGCCGACGAAGGGGACGGGCATCCCGTTGGGGAACAGCTGAGGATTCAAAGCCATCTCGCTTTCCTTCTCTGCCTCGAAATATATCTCTCTGATCAAGATTTTTAGGTCCAATTCTTCGAGGAAGGGGAAGAAGGTCCGACCCCCGAACAATTAAAAGGAACGATGAAATGGGGGACCAAACGAGAGACCGCGTCGGTTACTCCCTCGAGGGTTCCAGATTGATATGGAAGGAGGTAGAGAGGCTCATTAATCCTTGCCCACGTTGCGTAACCGCGTCGCGCCCAAGTCTGGAACTCGGATACCTTGTTCCACCCAGGCACGCGATTAGGTTCGGTGAAAAATTCGTCACTCGGGGTATAAGTCTTGCGCCGGTTATAAATATCTTTTGTCTAATTTTTTCTGTAACGAATGCGGCATAAAAATTCGGACATAAAATTTACCATCTCTTTCTATTTAGCATCTTTATGATATGATATGACATATATTATTTTTACATTTAAAAGCATAAAATAAATAAAAATTATGTATCATTCCATCACTGAATATATTTAATATAAATCATATTCTGCTTTTCAATTTTAACATGATGAAACATCCTTTTTCTTCAACATGAAGTATTTTTACTATTTGGTAATCAAATTAAACATTTCAAATGCTACTCTTCTCTCTCTTTTTTTTCATCTTATTAAGCTTCTACTTAAGCATCTTGATGTCCAAGATTTAGTCTGCAACAAAAAATATGCATTTGAGTTTGTTGACTAGCATCTAAATAATATTATCTATCCAAACAACATATCCCATCCATCAAGTAAAATGCCATCTATAGATCCATTATGATATCTATAGGTAAAACATCTTTTAAATATATTTTTTGATATTTTTATAATATTTTTTTATCAAAAATATGACATTCTGTATGTAAAATATCGCTCAAATATATCTTCTAATATTTTTATTACATCTAATGTCAAAATTATGATATTTAAAGTCAAAATTATAACATCTTGCATGTAAAACATCTTTTAAAGATAGTTTTGATAATATTATAATATACTAGATCATAACTATCATATTATATATTAATATTATGACATCTTATAAATAAAATATCTTTTAAATATATTTTTTAATATTTTTATATCAAAAATATAGTATTCTATAGGTAAAATAGCTCTCAAATATATCTTTCAATATTTTTATGATATCTAATATCAAAATTATAATATTTAAAGTCATAATTACAATATCCTACATGTAAAACATCTTTTGAAGATAGTTTTGATAATATTATAACATACTAGATTACAACTATGATATGATATATTAATATTATGACATCTTGTAGGTAAAATATCTTCTAAATATTTTTTTTAATATTTTTATAGTATTTCTATGATAAAAATATAGTATTCTGCAGGTAAAATACCTCTCAAATATATCTTTCAGTATTTTTATGATATTTAATATTAAAATTATGATATTTAAAGTTAAAATTATAATATCCTTCATATAAAATATTTTTTGAAGGTACTTTTGATAATATTATAATATACTATATCACAACTATGATATTATATATTAATATTATGATATTTCATAGATAAAATATCTTCTAAATATATTTATTGATATTTTTATAGCATTTCTATATCAAAAATATGGCATCTTGTATGTAAAATACCTCTCAAATATATCTTCCAGCATTTTTATGATATTTAACATCAAAATTATGATATTTAAAATCAAAATTATGATATTTAAAGTCAAAATTATGACATTCTATATGTAAAATATTTTTTAAAAGTAGTTTTGACAAGATTATAGCATACTAGATCAAAACTATGGCATTATATGTTAATATTATGACATCTTGTAGGTAAAACATCTTTTAAATATATTTTTTAATATTTTTATAGTATTTTTATATCAAAAATATGATATCCTATAAGTAAAATATCTCTCAAATATATCTTCTAGTATTTTTATGACATCTAATATTAAAATTATGATATTTAAAATCAAAATTATAATATTCTACATGTAAAATATCTTTTAAAGATAGTTTTGATAATATTATAACATATTAGATCATAAATATGATATTATATATTAATATTATGATATCTTATAGGTAAAATAACTTTTAAATATATTTTTTGATATTTTAATAGCATTTTTATGACAAAAATATGACATCCTGCAGGTAAAACACCTCTCAAATATATTATCCAATATTTTTATGATATTTAATATCAAAATTAAGATATTTAAGGTTAAAATTATAATATTTAAAATCAAAATTATGACATCCTGCATATAAAATATTTATTGAAGATAGTTTTGACAATATTATAACATACTAGATCACAACTATAACATTATATGTTAATATTATGACATCTTGTAGGTAAAACACCTTCTAAATATAATTTTTGATATTTTTATAGCATTTCTATATCAATAATATAGTATCTTATAAGGAAAATATCTTTCAAATATATCTTTCAGTATTTTTATTATATTTAATATCAAAACTATGATATTTAAATCAAAATTATAATATTTAAAATCAAAATTATGATATCCTGCATATAAAATATCTTTTGAAGGTAGTTTTAATAATATTATAACGATCACAACTATAACATTATATATTAATATTATGACATCTTGTAGGTAAAACATCTTTTAATATATAATTTTTAATATTTTTATAGTAATTTTATATCAAAAATATGGCATCCTATAGATAAAATATCTCTCAAATATATCTTTCAGTATTTTTATGATATCTAATATCAAAATTATGATATTTAAAATCAAAATTATGACATCCTATATATAAAACATCTTTTGAAGCTAATTTTGATAATATTGTAACATACTAAATCATAACTATGATATTATACCTTAATATTATGACATCTTGTAGGTAAAATACCTTTTAAATATAATTTTTGATATTTTTATAGCATTTCAATATAAAAAATAAAGCATCCTATCAGTAAAATACCACTCAAATATATCTTTCAATATTTTTATTACATCTAATGTTAAAATTATTATGACATCTGTTGGGGATAAATTTCGTTTCCGTCGAAGTCCAGCCTGATACTTAACCTAATACAATTAGTAATCGCAGAAGAGCTTTAATCAAAAATTCTTTCTTCAGCGGCCAAGCCCCACTCGATCTCCTCCAACGGTCGAACTAATTTAATAGCTGAACTCCTCCAGTGGCCGAACCCAACTAAACTCCTCAGCGGTCGATCCCTAGCCGAACTTCTCAGCGGCCGAACTTCTTTCGAATCTCTTCTTCAGTCGGATTCCTCCAGAAGCCGAACTCCTTTCGGATCTCTTTTTCAATCAAGTTCTTCCAGCAGTCGAACTCCTTTCGGATCTCTCCTCCAGTCGGATACTTTCAGGAGCCAAACTCCTCCTTCAGTCGAATTTTTACAAAAGCTGAACTCCTTCCAGATCTCTTCTTCAGTCAAGTTCCTCCAGCGATCGAATTTTTGGGTCTCTCCTCCAGTCGGATACTTTCAGGAGTTGAACTCCTTCCGAACTCCTCCTTCAGTCGAATTTCTACAAAAGCCGAACTCCTTTCGGATCTCTTCTTCAATCAAGTTCCTCCAGCGATCGAACTCCTTTCGAGTCTCTCCTCCAATCGGATACTTTCAAGAGCTGAACTCCTTTCGAACTCCTCCTTCAGTTAGATTTCTATAAAACTCGAACTCTTTTCAGATCTCTCCTTCAGTTAAGTTCCTCCAAGAGCCAAACTCCTTTCGGATCTCTCCTTCAGTCGGATACTTTTAGGAGCTGAACTCCTTCCGAACTTCTCCTTCAATCGGATACCTCTAAGAGCTGAACTCCCTTCGAACTCCTCCTTCAATCAAATTTCTATAGGAGCCAAACTCTTTCTGAACTTCTCCTTCAATCGAACTTCTCCACCAATCAGACTCTTGAACTTCTCCATCAGTCGAACTCCATCCAGATTCTTATAGTGGATTTCTTCCAGATTTCAACTAGCATTTCTTCCGGATGATCCCCTCTAGTCGTGTTCCCTTTAGGAGTACGAACTTCCTTGGAATTGATGTATGTCAAAACTCTTTACCAACCAATGCCTGCTTTATCCGAACTTTGACTGTTAAATCTCAACGAACGACCACTTCATGGCAATGGACACCACTCTCCATAACAAACTCCACGTGGTCCCGAGTGGCCCACTATCGGATGGTTACAACCATCACTATCAGTCTGCCACATACTCCATCTATAAAAAGGAATCCTTCAGATACATTTTCTCTAAGCTCTCTTCTCTTTTCTAAAATTCTACTGAATTCTTGCCTGAGCACTCCATTTCTATTGATCAGAAGAGCTGACTTGATCATCGGAGGATCCTGTCGGAGCCACCACCACCGACTCCGAGTGGAACTTTATTTTGTAGGTCACCGACGGCGACCTCTTCTTCCTCGACTCCAACTCAATCCAGGATCAACCAGATTCTGCACCAACAGAATTGGTACTATAGGAAGGGCCCTCTATTCTTGAGGTTCCCTTATTCTAAAAGGAGTGCTCGACAGTGATCTCTGCTCTTCCTCTCTAGAGTTCTTCTACGAGAAAGAATGCCTTTTAGGAAAGCTTCGACCTGGCGATCAACGACCTCTGTAGCCAGATCCCATCTAGACCCATCCACTTCCGCTACAGCTCCGGCAACTCAAGCACCGCCTGCAGCCATGGTGGATGTGGAGCAGTTCAACCTGCTGGTTCAGCAGGTTCATGGTCTTATAAAGGCAGTGTAGGCCATATGTTGGCAGTCTCCGGCACCAATTCAATCGGAGCAGGCCTCTTCGAAGCCCCATGATCCGATCTTGAGATGGCGAGCTTGGGCTGCTCAATAGCTGATCTCCGAAAAGGGGAAGCAGAGGATGGAGGACCCTTGCTCGGACCATGACTCGATCCAAGGGGAGGCTTCACACCCGCTCAGCCAAAAAACTCTGAAGATCAATGACCATGAAGATCTCTTTGATCAAAAGCTCTAGGAAATGAGTCGATGAATTAAAGAACTCCGTCATGTTCCCTCCACCCACGGTAACGATATTTATACTGACCCTCCTTTTTTTCAGACAATTATACAGGAACCGATCCCATCAAACTTCAAGCTTCCTTAGTTTGAGAGTTATGATGGGACCATCGATCCGATCGATCACCTAGAGACCTTTTGGATGATGATGCTGCTCCATGGCGCATCAGACATTATTTTATGTCGGGTTTTTCCATCCACCCTCAAGAGAGCAATCAAGAATTGGTACTCAGCCCTTAAGTCGGGTACCATCTTTTTCTTTGATCAGATGAGCCATCAATTTGTGGCTCATTTCGTTAGCAACCGACGTCGTCACCGAGGTTTAGATTTTCTGATGAACATCAGGCAAAAAGAGGGAAAATCCATTCGGACTTATGTCATCCGATTTAATACAACTGCATTGGAGGTCCGGACCTTGGACCAGTCAGTTGCAATGGCCGCACTGAAGGACGATCTTCAGAAGAATGATTTACTATTCTCTCTGAAAAAGAAGTACCCCAAAGACTTTGCCGATATGCTGGCTCGGACTGAAGGTTATGCCCGAGCTGAAGAGGTCTTCAAGGCTAGGGATAATGAAGCCATTGAAGAGTGGCGAATCGGCAAGCCGGGCAGGTCCATTGAGGAAGAAAAGTCGAGTGAAGCTCGACCGTGCTCCCGAACTCTCTCTGAGCGTAAGAGAGCCCAAAATCCTCCTCGGGCTCGGAGGCATGGAAGCCCCAATGGAAGGGTACGATGGGGTTCTCTTCTCTAAAAATTTTACAACCACACCCCTCTCAATGCTCCAAAAACCCAAGTGTTGATGGAAATCAGGGAGCAACTATCGAGATCGAATAGAATGTGTACTCATCCCGGCAAGTGCAATCCTAATAAGTTCTACCTTTATCATCGTGACCACGATCACGACATTGAGGAGTGTATCCAACTTCAGGATGAGATCGAGGAGCTCATCAGGCGAGGCAGACTTGGTCGATTCCTGCAGCGATGGCCTAAAGGGCGGAAAGATTGGCCGAGGGCACTGCCGTAGCCTGAACCACCAAGGAGGAAGGATCAGTAAGAAGATCGGCCGCCTCTCGACATCATCAACACTATCTTGGAGGGACTTCGGTGAGAAGAAGCTGGCGGATTCGAGGAATCAGTGAAGAGATGGAAGACTGAGGAACCCATAACCTTCACTAAGGCAGATGCCCAAGGAGTCCAGTTTCCACATAATGATGCAGTTATAATCTCTTTAAATATTGCCGACTATGATGTACGCCGTATTTTGATAGATAATGAAAGCTCGACCGACGTATTGTTTTATGATGCTTTCTTAAAAATGTTCTTACTCAATAGCCACTTGGGGCCTATGAACTTCCTATTGATAGGCTTCACTGGTAATGCCATACTAGTTGAAGGTATAATAACTTTGGCTATGACTGCAGGGCAACGTCCGAAGCTGGCTAAGGCATAGATCGATTTTTTAGTCGTAAGGACTCCATCTGCCTATAATGCTATTCTCGGCCAACCTGGTTTAAATGCACTTCGGACAGTGGTATCAACCTATTATTTAAAGAGAAAGTTCCCAACGAGTCACGGGATCGGAGAGATCAAGCTCTAGCAAGGCACTACTACTCAATCGCCCTGCATAAGGAAGAACAGTCTGACTCTTATTCTGTTGATGGACTGGATGTTCGCGATGACCTCACCGAGAAGCAGGGTGAGCCTATGGAGGACCTCGTATCTATGCCCTTGAACGATGGGAATGCGGAGCACGCTATACAGATCGGCTCCAACTTAGGGGATGAGGTTCGGGAGCAACTTGTCACATTCCTTAGAAAGAACGCGGACGTCTTCGCTTGGGCCTCAACGAATATGCCAAGAATTGATGCCGAAGTTATCAAACATCGGTTGGCAGTTGATCCAAAGTATCCGTCGGTAAAAGAGAAAATGCACAACCACACCCCGGAGAGGCAGAAAGCGATCGTAGAAGAAGTAGACAAACTCCTCAAAGCTGACTTCATCCAAAAAATTAGCTATCCGACCTGGGTCTCAAACGTGGTCCTCATCAAAAAGGCAAACAATAAGTGAAGGATGTGTATAGACTTCAAAAAGTTGAACAAGGTCTGCCTAAAGGATAGCTACCCTCTTTCCAGAATTGATCAACTAGTAGATGCAACCTCGGCCCATGAGCTCCTCATCTTCATGGATGCCTTCTCCGACTATAACCAGATATGGATGGCATCGAAGGATGAGGAGAAAACTGCTTTTATTACTGACCGTGGTCTTTACTATTATAGGGTTATGCCCTTTGGGCTCAAGAATGCAGAGGCAACGTACCAGCGCCTGGTCAATAAAATCTTTAAGGAGCAGATCAACCATAATATGAAGGTGTATGTGGATGACATGCTCATCAAAAGCTGAGCTTCTATAAATCATCTTGTCGATCTTGAAGAGACCTTCAGTGCACTTAGAAAGCATAAGATGAAGCTAAACTCGACCAAATGCGCCTTTGGTGTGACCTCAGAAAAGTTTTTGGGGTTTATGGTGTCAAGGCGTGGGATTAAAGCAAATTCAGAAAAGATCTGAGCTATTTAGGAGATGACTGCTCCAAGAACAATCAAAGAAGTTCAGCACCTGACTGAAAAAGTGGCATCCCTAAATCACTTTATCTTGAGATCGATCGAGCGATGCATGCCCTTCTTCCAAGTTCTCAAGCAACCAAAGAACTTTTGTTGGACGACGGAGTGCCAACGGATATTTGAGAAGCTTAAAAACTACCTTGACTCACCTCCACTACTGGCAAAATCCGAACTTAGAGAAGAGTTATTCTTGTACTTAGCAGTCTCTCCGATAGCCTTGGCAGCAGTCCTGGTCAAGGAGGAAGCGAAGATGCAATGACCGGTCTACTACATAAGTTGGGTCCTAAGGGATGCAGAGATTAGGTACTCTAAGCTAGAAAAATTGGTCTACTCTCTTCTAATTACTGCCAGGAGGCTCCGATCTTACTTTCAGAGGCACACCATAACGATCCTCATGGATCAACCAATAAAGACTATCCTTTAGTGAATGGATGCTTTCGGGAGAATCATAAAATGGGCAACCAAGCTCACAAAATTTGATATCAATTATCGACCCCGATCATCGATCAAAGCCCAGATATTAGTAGATTTTGTAGTGGAATGTACCATTTTCGATGATGCCGAGCTTGAACAGAACGACACTGGCGTTCTGCTGTCGCAACCGGGCTTCCCCAAAGAGACAACCGGCCTTCTCGAAGGTTTTTGGGTTCTATATGTGGATGGTTCATCCAACTCTACTAGAGCGAGTGCGGGGTTGGTCTTAGTCAGCCGCAAGGGAGTCGTCATTGAGTATAAGCTGCACTTCAAATTTTTTATGACTAATAATGGGGCCGAGTATGAAGCGCTGATCGTCGGGTTAAAAATTGTAAGAGAATTAAAAGTAGATCGACTTCAAGTCTACAGCGATTTTCAATTAGTGGTCGGCCAAGTTAGTGACAGCTTTGAAGCACGAGAGAAAAGTATGATGAAATACCTTGAGAAAGTGAAGGACTTGACTCCGACCTTCAGCTATTTCGGCATTCGATAGATTTCGAGGGTAGAAAATATAAGAGCCGACCTCCTCTCTAAGTTGGCCACTTCAGCTTCAGCCAAACTGCCCAAAGAAGTATTTTTTGAGATCCTGAAGTGCCCAAGTCCAAAGAAATCACAGGTTGTCATGCAAACGGAGCTGGAGCCGAGTTGGATTGACCCATTGGTTGCTTACCTCAAGGAGGAAGTTCTTCCTCGTGATCCGAAAGAAACTCGGAAACTCAGGAATCAAGCCTTCCAGTACGTTCTGTACGAGGATAGTTTGTATAAGAGGTCATACTTGCTACCGCTGTTGAGATATCTCCGACCTTCAGAGGCCGACTTTGCATTATGGAAAGTGCACAAGAAAATCTGTGGAAGTTATGTAGGAGCCAGAACCCTATCACAAAAATTACTTCGACAAGGGTACTATTGGCCGACCTTGTACCATGATTCTATGGAGTACGTCAAAAAATGTGCCCATTGTCAGAGAAATGCAAATGTACAAAGATAGCCAGCCTTCGAGCTTACTCTACTAAGCGCACCTTGGTCATTTGTGCTGTGGGGAATGGATATACTTGATCCTTTTTCGACAGCATCCGAGCAATGAAATTTCCTCCTGGTCGCGATCGACTACTTCACCAAATGGGTCAAAGCCGAACCATTAGCCAAAATTACCGAAGCTAAGGTATAAGACTTCGTCTGAAAGTCAATAGTCTGTCGATTTGGTCTACCTCGAACCCTCATAATCGATAATGGGTGATAATTCACTAGGATGAGGTTTGCTGAGTTCTGCGAAGTCTTAAACATCTCTCACCACTTCATATCGGTAGCTCACCCATAGGCAAATGGAGAAGCTGAAGTGACCAACTGGACTCTGTTGCAAGGCGTCAAGACAAGGCTCGATAGAGCAAGGGGGCCCTAGGTGGACGAACTCTATCACATCCTCTGGATGTACCGAACTACTCAAAGACTGTCGACTGAGAAAACACCATTCGCCTTGACCTTTGGAATGGAAGCAGTCATCCCAATCGAACTTAAGCTCCCATTAGCATGGGTCGTGGCCTTCAACAAGTAGCATAACCCATAAGACCTCAGAGTCAACCTCGACCTATTGGAAGAAAAAGGGAGGAAGTCTAGGTTTGGATGGCGGCCTACAGGCGAAGGGTGGTCCGATATTATAACTCCAGAGTCAGAAGTAAAATATTCAGAGTGGGGGACTTAGTACTTCGGCGAGCCACCATCTCTCAACCTCAGAGCTAGGAAAAGCTTACCCCAAATTGGGAAGGCCCATATGAAGTAGAGGAGGTCATCTAGCCTAGAACTTATCATCTGAAAGGGCTCGGAGGAGCAACGCTTCCACGATCTTGGAACTTAGAAAACTTGAGGATGTACTATCAGTAATTTTCAGTCAATAAAACTCTTCTATTTCAATGATATCATTTCTTGGTGCAAGAACTATATGATGACAGAAAAATGGCAACCGAAGGTGGCCATGTTAGGAATAGGAGGAGAAAATCTCATTCTAACATGAGCAAAGTCGAAGGCCTCGTTCATTTTAGACGAGATGAGGGGAGAGGCCCTGACAATGGCCCTTATGTGCCTCCACAGCCTGTTAGGAACAGGAAGAGAACCTCATCCTAACATGAGCAAAGTCGAAGATCTCATTCATTTTAGATGAAATGTGGGGAGAGGCCCTGACAACGGCCCTTATGTGCTCCTATAGCTCGTTAGAAATAGGAGGAGAACCTCATCCTAACGGGAGCAAAGTCGAAGGTCTCATTTATTTTAGACGAGATGAGGGAAGAGGCCCTAACAATGGCCCTTATGCGCTCCTATAGCCTGTTAGGAATAGGAGGAGAACCTCATCTTAATATGAGCAAAGTCCAAGATCTCGTTCATTTTAGATGAGATGGGGAGAGAGGCCCTGACAGCGGCCCTTATGTGCTCTTATAGCCCGTTAGGAATAGGAGAAGAACCTCATCCTAACGTGAGCAAAGTCAAAGGCCTTGTTCATTTTAGACAAGATGAGAAGAGGAGATAAGATCTTTCTGGATCTCAGCAGGAGATGAGATCTCCCCCGAGCTTCAACTTCAATCTCGACTGGAGACAAGATCTCTTCCGAGCTTCAACTTCAACTTCAACCGCAGCTGGAGACAAGATCTCCTCCAAGCTTCAACTTCAACTTCAACCTCGGCTGAAGACAAGATCTCCCATGTGCTTCAACCACAACATCAACAGGAGACGAGATCTCCTTGGACCTCGACTGGAGGCAAGATCTTTTCCAAGACTCAACTTCAATGTCAACCTCGGCTGGAGATAAGGTCTCCCCTGAGCTTCAACCTCAACGAATGTAGAGCCCAGAAAAGAACTTCGGCAATCATCTTTTTTGTACTTTCTTTCTTCAAATTTTGAACTTGAGAGTGGGGGGACTATTGTTGGGGATAATTCCTACTCCCGTCGAAGTCCAGCCTAATGCTTAGCCTAATACAACTGGTAATCACAGAAGAGATTCAATCAAAAATTCTCCCTCCAACGGCTGAACTCATTTAATAGTCAAACTCCTCTAGCGGCCGAATCCAACCGAACTCCTCAACGGTTGATCCCCAGCCAAACTTTCTAGTGGCCAAACTCCTTTCGGATCTCTCCTTCAGTCGGGTTCTTTCAGGAGCCGAACTCCTTTCGGATCTCTTCTTCAGTCAGGTTTCTCTAGGAGCCGAACTCCTTCCAGATCTCTTCTTTAGTCAAGTTCCTCCAACGGCCGAACTCCTTCTGGGTCTCTCCTCTAGTCAGATACTTCTAAGAGCCGAACTCCTTTCGGACTCCTCCTTCAGTCGAATTTCTATAAAAGTCGAACTTCTTCTGGATCTCTTCTTCAGTCAAGTTCCTCCAGCGGTCGAACTCCTTTCGGACTCCTCCTTCAATCGGATTTCTACAAAAGCTGAACTCCTTCCGAATCTCTCCTTCAGTCAAGTTCCTCCAAGAGCAGAACTTCTTCCGAATCTCTCCTTCAGTCGGATACTTTTAGGAGCTGAACTCCTTCCGAACTTCTCCTTCAGTCGGATACCTCCAGGAGCCGAACTTCCTCCAGACTCCTCCTTCAGTCAGATTTCTACAGGAGCCGAACTCTTTCCGGACTCCTCCTTCGGCCAAACTTCTTCACCAGTCAGACTCCTTCTGGACTTCTCTATCAGTCGAACTCCATCCGAATTCTTACAATGGATTCCTTTCAGATTTCAACTAGCATTCCTCCCGGATGATTCCTTCTAGCCATGTTTCCTTTAGGAGTTCGAACTTTCTTGGAATTGATGTATGTCAAAATTCTTCACCAACCAATGCTTGCTTCCTTCGAACTTCGATTATTAAATATCAACGAATGGCCACTTTATGGCAACAGACACCACTCTCCGTAACAAACTTCACGTGATTTCGAGCGGCCCACTACCGAACGGCCATATCATAATAATAAATTCCACATGGCCTCGAGCGACCCACTATCAGACGGTTACAATCGTCACTATCAGTCTGCTATAGGCTCTGTCTATAAAAAAGGACCCTTCAGATATATTTTCTCTAAACTCTCTTCTTCTTTTTGAAACTCTGCTAAATTTTTGCTTGAGCACTCCATTTCTATTAGCCAGAAGAGCTGACTTGATTATCGGAGGGTCCTGCCGGAGCCACCACCATCGACTCCAGGAGGAACTTTATTTTGCAGATCACCGATGGTGACCTCTTCTTCCTCGACTCTAGTTCGATCCGACATCAATCAGATTCTGCACCAACAACATCTAATGTCAAAATTATGATATTTAAAGTTAAATTATTATGACATCCTGCATGTAAAACATCTTCTTCAAATCTTGCTCAGGTAAGCTTCAACAAAGAGTTTGAAAGTGGTTGTTTGTACTTACTACTAAACAATCAATTAATTATGGAGAATAATAATTTAAAGACCTAGGACTTTTGAATCCACTAGACCAATGACTTAGAGAGCAATTCTAAGATTTCTCTTATAATATCCTTTGATCGCGGTGTAATGCATGGACAAGCATTCACCCTAATTAAAGAACTCTTCTTTCAACTGCTTCTTTTGTGTTACCCAAGTATAGACTATGTAGAAACTCTAATCCAACAATAATCCATCAAAGTTTTTCACAAGAAAGAAAAAAAAAAAAATTTAAAAAGATTTAGATCTTCTACCTATTATCCTTCTTGCATCGAATCAAGCATGAACTATAAAGGGATTGAAACCCAATGATAGTCCATCAAGTCTCTTGGCAAGAAGCTTGAAAGAAGAAGAACTAAAAAGATAAAGCCAAGAAGAAATCCTAAAAATAACTTCTAATCATGATTTAGCTTCATCACAAATTTTAGAGGATTGCTTAGCTAGACATAATTTAAATTAAAACTTAAAAATTATTTAAAATTAAATTCTATACTACTTGCTGAAATTTAAATTATAAAAAATAAAAGAGATATAGAAATTAAATAAGCAAAATAAGAAAATTAAACTATCTTATGTGCTAAATTTAAATTATATAAATTAAATTGCACAAGCAATAATTAAAAAAATTAAAATAAAATTTTATTATAGAAATAAAAATTTAATATAAAACTGACTCCTAAGCCATAATAGGACTTGGAGCTAAAATAAGAAAATAAAAATAATAGACTTTTCTCTTTCACACTTTCCCTGGCAAACTCTCCTTCTAGTATGTTGGAAGGGTGGAAGAAAGTGGAAAAAAGATGGATAAAAATTTTATGGATAGGTATTCCTGCCTGTCACATGGGCCCCTACAAGAGTTATGGTGAGGAGAGATATATATTTTCAGGTAGTGATACTAGGCTTTATTTATAGGTGTTAGTGTTAGATATGTATGCCCTAGAAATCAGATTGGCTGACACTTATAATACACTACTAATGGCAAAATTATAATTTTAACTATAAATAATAAAATAGATTATTTTCTATCGTAGTGTGTATTTGAAAGTGTCTGTAATACATTCCTTGAGTTAATGGTAATGATAGTTCATATTTTCAAGAGTTGAAAATTTAAGACATGAATTTTCATTATTAACTCATAAAATGCTTCCAACTGTAGGATCATCATAAGGATGGTGATTGATCCAGAAGATTAGTGTACGATCGCTTCTTTAGGATAGATGAGTCTTGAGTCTATGATGTAGAGACATCAGAGCGAGAGTATAGATACTCGTTAGAGAACGAGAGCACTGAGCGTGACCACCTCGAGCAGTCATCAAGAAGTCTACCTTCTCGTCAATGACTGGCTCGAAGCTACAGTAATGTATCTGGTTCTTTGACCTAAGATGCATCGACAATTCACTCTGAGGGTGTTATAGTTTGACTACACCATAACTCGATCTTCTAGCCATTCGAAATCCTAAGGTGTATGTTGGCTATAGCATGTTCATTATAGGAATTGGATTACACCAATAGAGGATCTATCTATCTTGGTAGAAGAGGAGCAGCCCTATGATGATCATGAGAATCGAGTCCATAAGCTTATGGCCATGATAGAGTGAAATAATAGAAAGAGTTTCTATTAGGATTTTCATATTGGATTTGAATCGAATGATTAATTCATATGACGGATATTACGGTTTGACGAGATTACTTTAACCCTAATCCGGTTAGAACTCAAGATAGAGGAACTTAATCACATAGATAACTACACCGAGAGGTTCATTTTTAGTTCTGATGGATTGCCACCATATGCTGCTAGGTGTCACTGGTGGATTTTGGGAGCAATTAGAATGATTTAAATGATCGATCATACTAGTTGTCTAAATCAAAAAGGTTCTGATCCATCAAAAGATATTTCGATGATGTCAATGATAGAGATCGCGACATATCCCATTACCATATAGAACTAAACCTAACTAAATCACATAAATAAGGGTTTGGATTTGGATATCATCAATTGAACTAACCCAGTTTAATTGATTTGAATAAGATTCAATTAGGTTTAAGAAAATCGTGCTAGTACACAATTGAGCCTAATGTTCTCTTTTAGCAATCATTAAAGCTTGTCTCGACTAAGCCAAATATATTTGGGCTCACTCAAGAACCTTTACTTGGTCTGACTGGAGCTTGTCCAAGTCAGAAAAGGATTGTCTTAATTTATGAGATAAATTTGAGACAATACCTGCCATTTTCCATCATCTGCTAAATCTTGTCCTTGGACTTTGGTCAAATGTTGACCTTTGACACTTAGACATCTGCCCATGTGTCATGCACCCATAGAAGAGAACTTTGACCCTTGTCCCCCTGTTAAAAGATAGACAGATAAAGGGCGTACACCTAGGGAGGCATGCGCCCTATGTGGATAAGGATTGGAGTCCCATACAGATGGGACTCCAGTTGCTTTAGGGAATCAACCTAAATGGCGCCAAGGAGTCTTGTTTAATCTAGTCTTGGCACCATCTAAGGAGAGTTTTGAGGAATTCTAATCTAATTAGATCAGATGATATTATCCCAGCAATTAGATTTAGATTTGATTGCACAAAGGGTCGTAATTGATCGGGATGATGTGGCATGGCATGGTGCAGCAGGGTCTATAAAAATCCTGTCTGCACCTAAGAGAGTTTCTACCTTAGCCCACGCCACATAGCCCCTCTCCCTCCTTCTTCATGCCACCCTCTGGTTCTCTCTCTCCTCTCCATGCCCAAGAGGATTTGGGCATAAGTTAGGTGCGATCCAAGCAAGTACAAGGTGATAGAAAAGGAAGAAGGCAGCACTGCTGCAAGAGACAATGGCTGATCTTCAAAAATCATTTTGAAGACCTTCAAGATCAGATCCAGATCTAATTTTTGAAGGATAGATTGAGAAGGAGAAGATCTTCAGATTCTGTCTAAGTAAATATCGATAGAGGCTAGGTGCTTGCGTGGCTACATCCAGAACCTCAGGCAAATATCGGGATCATCACAGGATAATAGGATTATCCATAACAAAGGTATGAATAAATTAGATTTAATTTAATTTTATTTTTTTATCAGATTAATAAGATTAAATTTGAAGAGTCTCAAATCTAATTAGAATCTTAGAAATTTTTTTTTGAAATATTCCTCTTGATCCAATCAGATCTGAACGAACTTAATCCAGAAAAATAGGATTTCTTCCTTCAACTAGTATCGGAGCCAGGTTTCAAAATTTATTAGATCTGATTTTATTTCAATTTTGATTTGATAACTAGATAATTTTAAATATCACATGAGATATAATTAGATCTAAAATTAAAAAATTAAAAATTAAATAATTTAGATCTAAGATGTACGAGATGCATGACTAGACTAAGAATAGAATTATTGTATGTATAGTGTAACATGATCATAATTTTAATTTAATTAATTATAATTTTTAGATTTATTTATTTATTATTTTTTAATATTATAAATATTATAATTAAATCTAAAAAATAAAAAATAAATTTATTTAATTTGTTCATATGAGATATGATAAATGCATGTTTAGACTAGTTGTAGAATAGTTCTACAAAATTATCTAGAATAAATTTTAATTTGATATGATCAATTTAAATTTTATTTTTTAGATATTTATGAAATAATTTAGATCAAAAAATATGCATGATATGATACATGAGATGTATGCAAAACATATTTTTAGTTGGATCAATTTTTTTATATGTGATATATATGTAGATCTAACTAATTTTGTAGATTTATCATAGTTTTGATTAAGGTGTTCCCCTTGGTCGTCCAATTATAAGAATGAAGTAGGGTTTAAAGGCCCTCTCCTTTCATTCAATGGGATGTTCTTATGATGTATAGGGGTGCTGCGTGTTCATCCTTAATCAGAAATCAAAACTTACTTTCTGCAAAATCCTAGATCCTGAAATTCCTAGGATTTATTGTGCATATTTTGTTTATGAAACCAAACTTAATTAAGAATTAAGATTATGGAATATTAATTAGATCTAAAATTAAAAATTTTAGATCTAAGACATATTCATAATATTGGGTTCGGGACTTGGGTAGCTCAATTAGGTCTAAAGGTTGATCAAACGAATCAAGAGTTGGTTAGATGGGATCAAGAATGCTTAAATTGAACCAGCCTAATAGGATTAAGTCTGGGTCAAGATCGAGTCACATGAGTGATCGATCAAGTTAAGACTAATTAGGCTCAGTGGTTAGAGTTGATTATAGGCTAACTCAATTGATTTTGCTCAATAATTTGGTTCTAAGATAAGTTTGGCAGATACGACGACTAATTTTTAATTGGAAGCTACTCGACCTGAATGCATTTTATCGAGTTAATGGCATATCCCTTCCACCGGTCTCACTTACCTGGCCATATCTGTTCGACTCAGTTCTGATCTTGAGGTGGCTAATGAATCCGAGCTAACCCATGTTCCACTAGGTTAGTCATAATTGTTATGAGCTATGACAAGTCTAGTTTAATGAGATCTAAATCAATTCTTCCTAAGAAAAGATTAAGTCTAAGGTCTTCCACCATTGTAGATATGCGGGCCCTTTCCATAGTTGATTATTTTCAATTGGTTATAATGGTCCAATGGCACCGAAAAGATGCAATCATGTCTATTAGGCATTGGATGCTTTAGGCTAGAGGATGGATTGGGCTTAATATTTTGGATATGGTGAGAGACTCAATTAGAAATCCAGTCTGTGCAAATGGTGGGTCTGACTTAACTAAAGGAGTGGATCAATATTTCGGCATGGTGAGATTCATGAATTAGAGACCAAGTTTGGGTACACCATGATTAGAGAATCATTGGAACAAGAGTTGTTCACTCATTGGCTAACCCATCACCAATAATTGTTAGGTGAGGTGATGAGTCAGTTGGTGAGACCGTACCACCTACTAGAAATCATTAATCATGGAAGATTTTGCATCTTTATAGAGGGAGTGTAGGGATCCAAAAAAATAGCAAAAGCTAATTTATTTAAAAAAATAAAAAAAATAAAATTCTTAAACAAATTGGTCAAGTCATAATTATAATATCTAACTAGAATCTTTGACTCTCTATAGAAAAAAAAAAATATCTGATTAATCCATAGCACGTATTCCTGGACATCCATAGACTAATCGGACCCAATTATAAAGATTGGCTCAGGAACTTCAAAATTATTTTGGATTCTGAAAAGTTAACTCATGTATTGGATCAGGATCCCCCATCTTACCAGTTGTTCGTCCACTGAACAGAGAGCGTCTCTGAAAAAATGGATAGATGAAGATAATAAGGCCAGATATTACATGTTGGGCTCGATGTCTGATGAGCTTCAGTGCCAACATAAAGATATCGAGATTGCTCGCCAAATGTTGGCTCACCTGCAAGAGATGTTTGGTGAACAGAGTCGCAGCCAAATATCAAGTCACGAAATGACTTTTTAAGGCTAAGATGCATGATGGGCAGTCAGTCCAAGATCACTGTCTGATGATGATCAAGGACATGGAAGAGCTTGAGAAGCTCGGTGTGAAGTTAGACTTGGATCTACAGAATGATATTATTCTACAATCCTTGACTGATGCATATGGGCAATTCATCATGAATTATCCACATGCATAAACTTCAAAATTCTTGGCCGAATTAATGAACATGCTGGTCACCGTTGAGCTTTCTATGAAAGGTTCTAAAGGCTCAGTTCTTGCTATGGAATGGACTTCTTCCAAAAGAAAGTCTTATGGAAAGAAAAAAAAGTCTATGAAAAAGCAGAAGGTGGAAGGTGGAGAAAAGAAAGATAGAAGAAGGCAGAAGCCGAGGATGAAAGCCAAAAGTATTTCCATTGCAATATGACGGCCAGTGAAGTAAACTGCCCTACATTACCTAGGCCACCCTGAAGAAAAGAAGGAAGACAGGTCCTTCTGGAGGTATGCTCGTTATTGAGTCTAACCTTACGGTAATTCTTCTGCATCTAGTTGGGTGCTTGACTCTGGTTCTAGTGCTCATCTGTGCACTTCCATGCAGAGGTCTTGAGGATAGCAGGAGGCTGAGAGATGGAGACATGATCCTACGTGCATCGAAAATAGAGCAAGAGTTACTGCAGTGCCGTGGAACATACCCTCTTCGATTACCATCTGGTTTAGACTTAGTACTTAAAGACTGTTATTTTGTGCCTACTAGCAGGAATTTGATTTCTGTTTCATGCTTAGCACAAGAAGGTTATATGATCACCTTCTTTAAGGACCATTGTAATATTCTTTATGAAAGAAATAAAATTGCAAATGATTTTCTTATTAATGGTCTTTATCAGCTACATATTGATGTAGCTGTTCTAACTATCGAGCAAAACGTGAATGCCAAAGATCAAAAGACCCAGGGAAAGTCCAAACGATAGATCTATAGGCACCTAAGATTAGGTCATATAGTAGAAGATAGAATCAACAAATTGGAGAAAAATGGGCTATTGAGTTCATTGACTTCTGAGTCATATCCAACTTGTGAATCCTGTCTTCAAGGCAAAATGACCAAACTCCCTTTTGTTGAACATGGGGAGAGGGCCACAGATCTCCTTGCCCTAGTACATACAGATGTGTGCGGCCCATTTGATGTGCTAGCTAGAGACAATTTTGTCTACTTCATTACCTTTACCGATGATCTATCTAGGTATGGGTATGTGTATCTTATGAGACACAAGTCTGAAGCCTTCGAAAAGTTCAAAGAATTTAGACATGAAGTAGAAAAGCAAACTGGAAAATCCATTAAGGTTCTTCGATCAGATCGAGGAGGTGAATACCTTAGTCGAGAATTCCTAGACTATCTCAAGGAAAATGGCATAGTCTCTCAATGGACTCCACCAGGAATACCTCAACTCAATGGGTTTCAGAATGAGGAAATCGGACCCTATTAGATATGGTTCGATCCATGATGAGCTTCACAGACCTTCCCTGATTTTTTTTTGGGGACACTAGTTGTTAACTTCTAATATATCTACTGAATAGGGTTTCCTCTAAAACCGTTCCTACCAACACCGTATGAGATATGGCATGGTAAGAAACCAAGTCTGAGTCATCTCAAAATTTGGGATTGTCCGGCTCATGTCAAAAGACAACAAAAAGGACAAGTTAGACTATAGATCCTTCAGAGCTCGATTTATAGGATATCCTAAAGAGTCATTAGGATACTATTTCTACATTACCAGAAGACCACAATGTGATTGTGAGTCGACATGTCCATCTTTTTTAAAAATAGTTTATTCAAGATAGCGGCATTGGAAAGTAGATTAAGCTCGATGAGAAAGTCTCATAAGTACAACGAGCTAAGGATCCCAATTGGTACCAAATCAGATTGAGCCAATAAACACTACCTCCTCCATCCTCATAGGATCGGAAAAGAGTTTTTTGTTCCCTCTGAAAGATACTTAGGTACTTATTTTGAAAGGAAATAGAGGAAAATGTTCCTCGTAGGTAATGGTGCTCATGGTGATGATCCCAAAACTTACAATGACGATATCAGATATCGACTTCCGAAAAATGGCTTAGAGGTAAATGAAGTCAGAAATTGACTCGATGCACTCAAACCAAGTCTGGACCTTGGTAGATCCACCAGAAGGTATAGTACCTATTGGGTGTAAATGGATCTTCAAGAGAAAGATTGGTGCAGATGGGAATGTGGAGACATTCAAGGCTAGACTAGTGGCAAAAGGTTATAGTCAATGCATGAAGGCATTGACTATCAGGATACCTTTTCTCTAGTAGCTATGCTAAAATCCATCCGCACATTGCTTGCCATTGCAGCTTATTTCGATTATGAAATATGGCAAATGGACGTGAAAATGGCATTCTTGAATGGATATCTTGAGGAAGATATCTAAATGGAACAGCCGCTAGGTTTCACATCCAGTAATACTGATCACAAGGTTTGCAAGCTGCAAAGGTCCATATATGGACTTAAGCAAGCATCTCGAAGCTGGAACACTCGTTTTAATGATGTGATCAAAATATTTGGTTTCATCAAAAATGAAGAGGAACCGTGTATCTTCAAAAAGATTAGTGGGAGCGCTGTTGTCTTCCTCGTATTGTACGTGGATGACATCCTCCTTATTGGGAATGATATTCCCATGATGATCATAGTCAAAATTATGGTTGTCTAAAAATTCTCCATGAAAGACCTAGGAGAAGCATCCTTCATTCTAGGAATCAAGGTCTATAGAGGATAGACCGAATAGGATGCTAGGACTTTCACAGAAGATGTACATAGAGGAAGTACTAAAGAGGTTTAGTATGGAAAACTCTAAGAGGAGAATTAATACCCTTCAGACATGGTATTCATCTCTTCCAAGAAGATGTGTCCCAGCACATCAGAGGAGAATTGAACGCATGAGCAAGATCCCTTATGCTTCTGCAATAGGGAGCCTCATGTATGCCATGCTATGTACACGACCTGATATAGCCCATGCTGTGAGTGTCACAAGCAGATATCAGTCAAATCCAGGTGAAGAACACTGGACTTCTATGAAATGTATCCTTAAGTACTTGAGAAGAACTAAGGATATGATGTTGGTCTTTGGTAACGGAGAACTCCAAGTTCAGGGATACACAGACTCGAATTTCATGTCTGATGTAGATGATCGAAAGTCGACATCTGGGAGTCTGTTTGTGTGCAATGGTGGTGCTGTCAGCTTGAAGAGTTCCAAGCAAACCATGATAGCAGATTCTACCATGGAAGCAGAATATATCGCTGCATTAGAGGCTGCGAAGGAAGCATTCTGGTATAAGAAGTTTGCTGTAGAAATTGAAGTAATGTCATCAGATGCCATTCCTCTATACTATGATAAAATGGCGCCATAGCCCTTATTAAGAAGCCAAGGTCTCACCAAAAATCAAAGCATATTGAGCGGCGATACCACCTCATCCACGATTACCTCGAGAAGGGTTACATCGAGGTCAAGAGAGTTGACTCCACAGACAATGTGGCAGACCCGCTTACAAAGCCGTTGGATCCGTAGAAGATCGAAGCCCACCTTGAGAAGATGGGACTTAGACTTGTAGCCAACTGACTATAGGATAAGTGGGAGATTGTTAGATATATGTGCCCTAGAAGTTAGATTGGCTACACTTGTAATACACTTCTAAGGACAAAATTATAATTTTAACTATAAATAATAAAATAAATTATTTTTTATCACAGTGTGTATTTGAAAGTGTCTGTGATACATCCCTTGAGTTAATAGTAATTATAGTTTATATTTTCAAAAGTTGAAAAATTTAAGACATGAATTTTCATTATTAACTCATAAAATGCTTCTGACCGTAGGATCATCATAAGAATGGTGATTGATCCAGAACATTAGTGTACAATCACTTCTTTAGGATAGATGAGTCTTGAGTTTATGGTGTAGAGACACCGGAGCGAGAGTATAGGTACTCGTTAGAGAACGAGGGCACTGAGCGTGACCATCTCGAGCAGTCATCAAGAAGTCTACCTTCTCATCGATGACTGGCTCGAAGATGCAGTAGTGTGTCTGGTTCTTTGATCTGAGGTGCATCGGCAATTCATCTTGAAGGTGTTATAGTTTGACTACACCATAACTCGATCTTCTAGCCATTCAGAATCCTGAGGTGTATGTTGGCTATAGCATGTTTATTATAGGAATTGGATTACACCAATAGGGGATCTATCTATCTCGGTAGAAGAGGAGCAACCCTATGATGATCATAAGAATAGAGTCCATAAGCCCATGGCCAATGATAGAGTGAAATAATAGAAAGAGTTTCTATTAGGATTTTCACATTAGACTTGAATTGAATGATTAATTTATATGATGGATATTATGGTTTGACGAGATCACCTTAACCCTAATCTGATCGGAGCTCAAGATAGAGGAACTTAATCACATAGGTAACTACACCGAGAGATTTATTTTCAGTTCTGATGGATTGCTACCATATACTACTAGGTGTCACTGATGGATTTTGAGAGCAATTAGAATAATTTGGATGATCTATCATACTAGTTGTCTGAATCAGAAAAGTTCTGATCCATCGGAAGGTATTTTGATGATGTCAATAATAGAGATCATGACATATCTCATTACCATATAGAACTAAACCTAACTGAATCACACAAACAAGGGTTTAGATCTGGATATCATCAATTGGACTAACCTAGTTCAATTGATTTGAACATGATTCAATTAGGTTCAATGAAATTGTGCTAGCACACGATTGAGCCTAGTGTTCCTCTTTAACAATCATTAAAGCTTGTCTCGACTGAGGCAAATATATTTGGGCTCACTCAGGAACCTTTACTTGGTCTGACTAGAGCTTGTCCAAGTCAGAAAAGGATTGTCTTAATTTATGAGATAAATTTGAGACAATACCTGCCATTTTTCATCACCTGCTAATTCTTGTCCTTGGATTTTGGTCAAATATTGACCTTTGACACTTAGACATCTGCCCATATGTCATGCACCCATATGAGAGAACTTTGACCCATATCCCTCTACTAAAAGGTAGACAGATAAAAGGCGCAAGCCTAGGGAGGCGTGCACCCCATGTAGATAAGGATTGGAATCTCATACAGATGGGACTCCAATTGCTTCAGGGAATCAACCTAGATGGCGCCAAGGAGTCCTGTTTGACCCAATCTTGGCACCATCTAAGGAGAGTTTTGAGAGACTCTAATTTGATTAGATCAGATGATATCATATCACCAATTAGATTTAGATCTAATTACACAAAGGGCCGTGATTGGTCGGGATGATGTGGCATTGCATGGCGTAGTAGGGTCTATAAAAATCCTGTCCGCACCAAGATTGAGAGAGTTTCTGCCTTAGCCCATGCCACATAGCCCCTCTCCCTCCTTCTCCATGCCACCCTCTGGTTCTCTCTCTCCTCTCCATGCCCAAGAGGATTTGGGCACAAGTTAGGTGCGATCCAAGCAAGTATAAGGAGACAGGAAAGGAAAAAGGCAGCACTACTGCAAGAGACAATGGCTAATCTTCAAAAGCCATTTTGAAGACCTTCAAGATCAGATCCAGATCTAATTTTTGGAGGATAGATTGAGAAGGAGAAGATCTCCAGATCCTGTCCGAGTGGATACCGATAGAGGCTAGATGCTTACATGGCTACATCCAGAACCTCAAGCAAACATCGGGATCATCACAGGGTAATAAGATTACCCATAACAAAGGTATGATTAAATTAGATTTAATTTAATATTTTTTTTATCAGATCAGATTAGATTTAAAGAATCTCATATTTGATTAGAATCTTAGAGAAAAATTTTTAAAATATTCTTCTTGATCTAATCAGATATGAACGAACCTGATTCTGAAAAATAGGGTTTCTCTCTTCAATTAGAAGGAAAGAAAATTTTGTATATTTTAGATATGGGACTAATGAAAAGATGTATCCTAAGAGAATGAATGATTGAGATGGAGTGATAAAAAAATTTGAATAAAATAATAAAATAAAATAAAATTATAAAAAATATATATATATTTCTTCTTCCGTCATTTTTTTTTTTTCCGCATTCTCTATGTTTGCACCCCCATTTAGCCTCGTGTGTTCTGCATGAGCCGCTTGCCGTGAGAATGCAAAGGCCTGCTCCCGTGGTCAGGCATTTCTTTCCTCCAGCATCATCCCAGCGTGAAGCCTGCATCCAAACCCCTTCCCTTTGCCATAAATGCCTCATTAAATATATACGGGCCCACCACTAATTTCTTCCTTTCTCTCCATTGCCTATTTTTTTTATATATATATATATATTTTGCATTGAATTCATATATTTTTGCATATTATGCACCGAATAAATTGACTCGAGCTTCGTCTGTATTGAAGAGCTATTTTTAATTAATTTATGAATAAAATTTAATAATTAATTATTTTTAAAAAAAATATAAAAATATTAAATATTAAATAAAAAAGATAAAATAGTATGAATTTTTGATATTATAATTAATGTATTCACCACATTCTCTAACTTGAACTTTACTCGTCCTCGAGTAAAAAATAATATTGATATACAATACAGACTTTCTTCGACATGAGTGATCATTTAACAATTTTAGAAGTATATGATATCCATCTAAAAAAAATTATCAAAGCATGTCATTAGGATATTAAGGCTATTCGATAGAATGGTTGAGTAAAGAATATAAAATTCATAAAAGCTTTTCTTGACTCATTCCTATTTTTATCCTTGGATCGTCTAACTCTAAGAAAGACTATGATTTTGCATTCACACATTCATTCCTTTATTTTTTCTTAAAAATATAGTCCGTGCAATGTCTTAACCACTTAAGCTTTCTATTTAACTATTGTAGCAAGTGTTAGGCTAATGACTCCCAAACCAGTTGATTTTATGGCATTAGGTGTAGAACATCCCTCGAGCTTATTGACTCGAGTCAAACAGGCTATAGGTTGAAGCTGTATGAGTTTTTTTATTTTTTTGAAGAAATTATATGCATCAACATATACCATTTATACCCATAAAAGGTCGACTCTCTTTATATATTAATAGATTGACTAGAAATGCTCAAAAATAAATTTTTATTCTAAACTCAAACTTCTATTAAATTTTATCAATATGCAGTCCCTCAATACTTTCACAACTTATTTAAAGTGTGCAGTAGATGCTGCTAGAATGTCTAATATTACTCAAGTTTGATGTATAGTCAGGTATATGAATATCAATAAATTTATGAGTACAAAGGTTCAAAGTAAAGTTCAAAGTAAAGTTCAAAGTTTATCCTTCACCCCACAACTTATTCTATAGTGACTTCAATGAGGTAAGAAAAATAAAAATCCAATAGGTAAAAAGGGAGGAATACACCTGATTCGATGTATCCTTGGTTTAGTAGGTGTCTTCATATGTTCATTTTGATTCTTTCCTCTAACTTATTCGATATTGACTTTACTGAAGTGAAACTTAAATAAACTAAAAAAAAAAAATTTAAAATGCAAGAATCTGGGTTGCCTTCTAAGAGCACCAAGTTTAAAGTCTTCAGCCAGACTAGATAAATCAATCGAGATATGTTGGTTCATAAAGAACTATGGCTTCCTCAATAACTTCAATGGGTAATTCTAAGAATGGTTTTAATCATTGACTGTTTACTTTAAACACAGTATCATTGCTTGGGTTTTCGATTTCTACTGCCCCATGTGGAAAGACTTTTTTAACTAAGAAAGGTCCTGTCCATCTAGATCTCAATTTTCTAGGAAAAAGGTGTAATCTCGAATTGTACAAGAGAACATTTTGTCCAAGATTAAAAGATTTTCTAAGAATTACTTGATCAGAAAATATTTTTGTTCGTTCCTTGTACACCCTGGCATTTTCATAAGCTTCATTTCTAAGTTCTTCTAATTCATTAATCTAAAGCTTTCTATGGTTTTCGGCTGCGTCCAAGTCCATATTTAATTTTTTGATGGCCCATATGGCTTTGTACTCTAGCTCAACAGGCAAGTGACAAGGTTTTTCAAACACAATCCTATAAGGAGATATTACTAGGTCAGTCTTAAAGGCGGTGCAGTATGCCCAGAGTGCATCTACTAGTTTCAAGGATCAATCCTTTCTATTAGCATTAATAGTTTTTTTTAGGATCTATTTGATTTGTCTGTTGAACACTTCTACTTGCCCACTAGTTTGAGGATGATATGGTGTGGCTAACTTGTGGGTGACATTATATTTTTTCATTAAAGCAATGAAGAATTGATTGCAAAAATGTGTCCCCCGATCACTAATGATTGCTCTAGGAGTACCAAAATGGGAGAATATTTTCTTTGAGGAATTTAATGACCACTTTGCTATCTATTGATCTACAAGGAGTAGCTTCTATCCACTTAGAGACATAATCGACAGCTACTAAAATATATTCATTTTCAAAGGAGTTTAGAAATGGTCCCATGAAATCAATCCCCCATACATCAAAAATTTCGACCACCAAGATTGGATTAAGTGGCATCATATTTCTCTTGGTGATTCGATCCATTTGTTGACATTGAGCATAACCTCTATGATACTCATGTGCATCTCTAAATAAATTGGGCTAATAAAATCTACATTTGAGGATTTTTGCAACAGTCTTTTTGGACGCGAAGTGACCACCACATGCTTGGTCATGACAAAAAGATAAAACACTTTTAACCTCATTATCCGGGACACACCTCTTAATGATCTGATCAGGACACTGTTTAAACATGTATGGGTCATCTCAAATGAAATACTTCACTTGGACGAAAAATTTATGCTTGTCCTGAGTGGTCCAGTAGGAAGAAACTTTACCAATGGCTAAATAGTTGACAATATCAGTAGGGTTGTTAGTCTAGCTCATTGTTCAATTTGTTCAAAATGTTCGAATCATTTTCAAGTCGTGTTCGACTCGCTCGTTAAATTATAGAACCAAACACAAACATAATTTTTAAAGTCAATATCTTAATGATCCAAACTAGAACAAGCTTTTGTTTGATCATGTTCGGATCGATAAAAATTTGATAAAATAAATAAATAAATTTTATGTTATATATATTTATATATATTATATTAATATATTTATTTTTTTATAAGATTATTTATATTTTTTTTAGTATGTATACTATATAGTGACATTATTATAGTATTATATATATAAATTTTAATCATCACTATTGGATTGTTGATCCAGTGGCTGAAGAAAGCATTAATTTATCTCCATGGGATTAATGAATTGATGGTTGTGATCAATTAGTCTTAGCATATATATTCTTATACTCCCTGTCTCCCTCAAACCCTAACCCTCATCTCAACTCTCGACCACTCAACCTCTCCTCCTCTCTTCCTTTTTTCCATCGATGATGCAGGCGCTAGTCAAAACCCTAATACCAGTTGCTCATTTCATCCCTCGATGGCTCGACCTCTTTGTCTCTCTTCCCTTCTTCCACCAATGGCATAGCTGGTCAAAACCCTAATCCCGATTTCCTCCGTCTCTTTTTTCTTTTTTCACCGATGGTGCAACTGGCTGAAACCCTAATCCCAGTCTTTCTTTCTTTTTTCCATCGATAATGCAGCAGGCCAAAATCCTATTCCCAGTTCCCTTCGCCTCTCTTTCCTTTTTTCATCGACGGCGCAGCTGGCCAAAATTCTAATCAAACCCTAATCCTAGTTCTCTCTGTCTCTCTTCCCTTTTTTCGTTGATAGTGTAGCTGGCCAAAATCCTAAACCCAGTTCCCTCCGGCCTCCACCTCTCTCGGGGTTTTTCCACATACGGTGCAATTGGCCAAAATCTTAATCCCATTTTTCTCTGCCTCTCTTTCGATCTTTCTTTTTTCCATCGATAGTGCAGTTGGTACAAATGATATATATGCATTTTCTCTTTTTTTCTGGTGATATTTGTTCATATTGGTTGCTCTCTCAACATGGTAATCTCCACAGGGCTTTGGCCACTGTCTTAGTGTCCACTGTGAAGAAAAATCATGATTTCCCGGTCCAGGTTCATCCAGATCTGATTAGATCAAGAGATATATTTCAAAAATTTTCTCTTGATCCCAATCAGATCTTGATATATTCTATAAATAAATAAAATAAAAATAAGATTAATTAAATCAAAATTTAATTTACCTGATTTGGGTTAATCCTATTTCACTTAGATGATCCTGTTTGCAGCGGAAGGTTTGGGATCTAAGCCACGCAAGCGCCTGGCCTCTACCGGTATCCACTCGGGTTGGATCTGGAGATCCTCTTCTTCTCTATCACGCCTCCAAAAATCAGATCTGGATCTGATCTGGAGGATCTTCAAAACTCTTTTGAAAGGTCTGCAGTCGTCCTTTTGCAGCAGCGCAGCCTTCTTGCTTTTTGATCGCCTTTTCTTGATCTGAATCGCACCAACCTAAGTCCAAAACACCTTTTGGACGTGGAGAGCAAGGGGAGAAGAGACTATGGCATGGAGAAGGAGGGGAGAGGCAGCCTTGTGGCGTGGGGTTTCTCAATTGAATTGCATTCGCATCAGGGTTGGGCGCAGGGTCTTATTTATAGACCTCTTGTGATCCAACTCCTCTTCCTCTCAACCAATCACAATCCTTTGTGAAATCAGATCTAAATCTGATTGGTTGGAATAGAGACCCTGGATTCCTCCTTAGAGGGTGCCTAAGACCAGTCAAACTGGATTCTTAGTAGAACTCTGATTGGAAATCCCAAAAGGGAGTGGAGTCCTTTGTCCAACAAGGACTCCTAGGCATCTCCAACTTGGGCTCACGCCACCCTTGGCGTGCGCCCTTCTCCCTTGCCAGTTCTGGCAGGGGGACAGGCCCCCACCTCAGCTTCCAATAGGTGCATGACATGTGTCAAAAGTCAAAGGGTCAATGGTCAACGTTTGGACCAGTCAAAGGTAGACTTTGACCAAAGTCAAAAAACAAAGAAAATGGCAGGTGACCAAAAATGGCAGGTAATGTCTTACAAATAAGACAACCCTATTCTGACTTGGACAACTCCAGTCAGACCATAATGAAGGCCTCTGATTGAGCCAAAACTCCTTTGGCTCAGTCAGGACAACTTATTTGTGATAGTAAAAGAAGAACGTTAGGTTCAATCGAGTGCTAGCACGATTTTCTTGAACCTAATTGAATCTCATTCAGATCAATTGAACTAGATCAGTTCAATTGATGATCACCAGATTCAAACCCTTGTTTGGAAGAAGTCCATTCCGTAGCAAGAACTGAGCCTTTAGAACCTTTCATAGAAAGCTCAACGGTAACCAGCCATATTCATCAACTCGCAAGGAATTTTGAAGTTTTATGCATGTGGTAATTCATGATGAATTGCCCATATGCATCAGTCAAGGATTGCAGAATAATATCGTTCTGCAAGTCCAAGTCCAACTTCACACCGAGCTTCTGAAGCTCTTCCATGTCCTTGATCATTGTCAGACAGTGATCTTGGACTGACTGCCCATTACGCATCTTAGCCTTAAAAATCATTTTATGACTTGATATTTGGCTGCGCGACTCTGTTCACCAAACATCTCCTGCAGGTGAGCCAACATTTGGCGAGCAGTCCCATATCCTCATGTTGCGTGGAGCTCATCAGACATCGAGCCCAACATGTAGTATCTGGCCTTATTGTCTTCGTCAATTCCATTTTTCTGGAGAGCTCTCTGTTCAACAGATGGACGAGCTGGTAAGGTGGGAGGTCCTGTCCAATATGTGTTAACTTCTCTGAACCCAAAACAATTTTGTAGTTCCTGAGCCAATCTTTATAATTGGGTCCAATCAGTCTATGTGTGTCTAGGATACGTGCCAATGGGTTTGACGCAGACATATTCCTGTAGAGAGTCAAAGATTCTAGTTAGATACTGTAATTTTGACTTGACCAATTTGTTTAGGGATTTTATTTTTAAACAAATTAGCTCCCACTATTTTCTCGGATCCCTACACTCCCTCTATAGAGATGCGAAAATCTCCGCATGATTAATGATTTCTAGTGGTGGTGCGGTCTCACCAACTGACTCATCACCTCACCTAACAGTTATTGGTGATGGGTTAGCCAATGAGTGAACAATCTTGTTCAATGATTCTTAATCATGGTGCACCCAAACTTGTCTCTAAATTCATGAATCTCACCGTATCAATAATATTGATCCACTCCTTAGTTAAGTCAGACCCACTCATTTGCATGGACTGGGTTCCTAATTGGGTCTCTCACCGTATCGCAATATTGAGCCCAACTCATCCTCCAGCCCATAGCATCCAATGCCTAATAGACATGGTTTGCGTCTTCCCGGTGCAACTGAGCCACTGTATCCAGCGAGAACAATCAACCCGGAAGGCCCGCAGCATCTACAATGGTGGAAGACCTCGGACTTAATCTTTTCTTAGGAAGATTGATTCAGGTCTCATTAAACTAGACTGTGCTTAGTCATAAACAATTATGACTAACCTAGTGGCATGGGTTAGCTCGATTATTGACACCTCAGATCAGAACTGTGATCAACAGATATGGCCAGGTAAGTGAGATCCGGTGGAAGGATATGCCGTTACACTCGCACAAGAACGCATTCAGGTCGAGTAGCTTCCAATAAAAATCAGTCGGTCGTCTATGCCAACTTACCTTAGACACCAAATTGTTGAGTCAGAACCAATTGGGTTAGCCTACAATCCAGACTCAACCTCTGAGCCTAATTAGGTCTTGCTTGATCTGGACTCGATCTTGACTCCAGACTTAATCCTATTAGGCTGGTCAATTTAAGCATTGTTGATCCCATCTAACCACCTCTTGATTCGGTTTGATCAACCGCTTAGCACTAATTGAGCTACCCAAGCCCGAACCCAGTATTATAATATGTCTTAGATCTGAAATCTTAATTTTAGATCTAATTGATATTCCATAAACTTAATTCTTAATTAAGTTAGGGTTCATAAAAAATATGCACATAAATCCTAGGTTTCAGGATCTAGTTTTGCAGAAAGTAAGTTTTGGTTTCTGATTAAGGATGACACCGAGCACCCCTACACGTCATAAGAACACCCCATCGAATGGGAAGAGAGGGCCTTTAAACCCTTCTTCGTTCTTATGACCGGACGGCCAAGAGGAACGCCTTAATCAGGAACATTCAATACTACAAAATAATATCAGATCTATATCATATATCTCATATATAAAGTAGATCTAATCATGGCATATTTTGCATACATCACATGTATCATAATCATGCATGTTTTCAGATCTAAATTATCACATAATAATCTAAAAAATTAAATTTAAATTTGATCTAATCAAAATAAATTCTAATCTAGATCAATTATGTAGAACTATTCTACAACTAGTCTAAGACATGCATCAATCATATCTCATATGATATTTAAAATTAAATAATTTTTATTTTGCTGTTTATCAGATCTTATTATAATATTTATAATGATCAAAAAATAGTAAATAAGATAGATCTCAAAATATGATTTAATCAGATTAAATCAAAGACATGCAAAACTATTCTATAGAACTAATTCTATTCCTAGAACTAGTTCATGCATATCTTCATGTTCTTAGATCCAAATCATTTTAATTTTAATTTTTTGATTTCAGATCTGATCACATCTTCATGTGATATCTGAAATCACTTTATTTTCTAATTAAAATAAAATTAAAATTAGATCTAAATAATTTTAGAACCATGGCTCTGATATCAAGTTGAAGGGGGAAAATCCTGATTTTTCGGTCCAGGTTCTTCAAATCTAATTGGATCGAGAGATATATTTCAAAAATTTTTTCTTAGATCTAAATCATATCTTGATATATTTTCAAATCTAATTTTATTATTTTAATAAATAAAATAAAATAAAAAATAAATTAAATCTAATTTAATTTATCTTGATTTGGGTAATCCTATTATCCTATGATGATCCTGTTTGTCTAAGGTTCTGGATCTAAGCCACGCAAGTGCCTGACCTCTACCGATATCCACTTCGGATTGGATCTGGAGATCTTCTTCTTCTTTATCACATCTCCAAAAATTAGATCTGGATCTGATTTTGGAGGATCTTCAAAACTTCTTTCGAAGATCTGCAGTCGTCTTTTGCAGCAGCGCATTGCCTTCTTCCTTTTTGATCAGCCTTTCCTTGCTCTGGATCGCACCAAACCTAAGTCCAAAAACCTTCTTGGACGTGGAGAGCAAGGGGAGAAGAGACTATGGCGTGGAGAAGGAGGGGAGGAGGCAGCCTTGGGGCATGGGGTTTCTCAATTGAACTCATTCGCTTCAGGGTTGGGCGCAGGGTTTATTTATAGACCTCTGTGATCCAACTCCTGCTTCCATCTCAACCAATCACAATGCTTTATGCAATCAGATCTAAATCTGATTAGTTGGGATGACACCCCTGGATCCTCCTTAGATGAGAGCCGCCTTTAAGACCAGTCAAACTGGATTCTTAGTAGAACTCTGATTGGAATCCAAAAGCAAGGTGGAGTCCTTGTCCAATAAGGACTCCTAGGCGCTTTATCCAACTTGGGCGCACGCCACCCTTGGCGTGCGCCCTTCTCCTTGCCAGGTTCTGGCAGGTGGACAGGTCCCCCACCAGTCTCTCCTATAGGTGCATGACACATGGTCAAAAGTCAAAGGGTCAAATGGTCAACATTTGACCAAGTCAAAGGTAGACTTTTGACCAAAGTCAAAGAACAAGAAATGGCAGGTGACCAAAAATGGCAGATAATGTCTTCATAAATTAAGACAATCCTTTTCTGACCTTGGACAAGCTCCAGTCAGACCATATGAAGGTACCTGAGTGAGCACAAATTCACATTTGGCTCAGTCGAGGACAACTTTTAATGATAGAAAAAGAAGAACGTTAGGCTCAATCGATGTGCTAGCATGATTTTCTTGAACCTAATTGAATCTAATTCAAATCAATTGAACTGGATTAGTCTCAATTGATGATCATCCAAATTCAAACCCTTATTTGTGTGATCCAGTTAGGTTCAGTTCTGTATGGTAATGAGATATGTTCATGATCTCTATCATCGACATCATCAAAACTCCTTTCGATGGATCAGAACTCTTTCTGATTCAGACAACTAGAATGATCGATCATCTAAATCATTCTAATTGCTCCCAAAATCCACCAGTGACACCTAGCAGTATATGGTGGCAATCCATCAAAAGCTGAAAATGCGAACCTCTTGGTGCAGCTACCTGTGTGATTAAGTTCTTCTATCTTGAGCCCCGATCAGATTAGGGTTAAGGTAAACTCGTCAAACCCTAAGTCTCTGTCATATGATTAATCATTCGATTCAAGTCCAATGTGAAAATCTTAAATAGAAACTCTTTCTATTATTTCACTCTGCCATGGCCATGGGCTTATGGACTTGATTCTCATGATCATCATAGGGCTGCTCCTCATACCACCGAGGTAGATAGATTCCCATCTTGATGCAATCCAATTCCTACAATGAACATGTCATAGCCAACATACACCTCAGGGTTCTGAATGGCTAGGAGATCGAGTCATGGTGTAGTCAAACTATAACACCCTCAAGGTGAACTGTCGATGCACCTCAGGTCAAAGAACCAGACACACTACTGCAGCTTCGAGTCAGTCATCGATGAGAAGGTAGACTTTCCTAATGACTACTCGAGGTGGTCACGCTCAGTGCCCTCGTTCTCTAACGAGTACCTATACTTTCGCTCCGGTGTCTCTACACCGTAGACTCAAGACTCATCTACTAAAGAGAAGCGATTGTACACCAACCTTCCAGATCAATCACCATCCTCGTGATGATCCTATGGTCGGGAGCTGTTCATGAGTTAATAATGATTATTCATGTCTTAAATTTTCAACTCTTGAAAATATGAATTATCATTACTATTAACTCAAAGGATGTATCACAGACACTAAATACACAGGTGTGATAGAAAATAACCCATTTCATTAATTATAGTCAAAATTATAATTTTGCCCCTAGAAGTGTATTACAAGTATCAGCCAATTCTGGCTTCTAGGGCACATATATCTAACACACTGATGGCTGCCGAAGCTGTAGTAGCCCCGGTAATCTAGTGAAGGTTGCTTCAACTAGCGGTGGACCTTCCAGTGGCCAGTGATGGATCGGTGGTGCAATGGTGATTTTGAAGTTCAAGTTGTAAGCCTGTGACTGTCATGCATGGAGCCATGGTATATTGGTATTGGTCATGCAGCTTGATCTGTTTGTTTGCTGCTGGCGTGAACTTTTGTGATTTGATTGTTTGCTTTTGATTCTACTATTGTTTACAGGGTGCAACTTTTATAATCTATTGATTTTTGGTTGTTTGCTATGGGCGTGAACTTTTGTGATCTGATTGTTTGCTACTACTACTGATTGTTTGCTACTGCCAGTAGCCTACTAGTTATTTGCTACTGGTTGTTTGCTAGTGGCATGATCTGGCTAGAACCTTTCTTACAATAGATCTTTGTTATGCCTCTTGCATTTTGTCTATCATATATATATATGTGTGTGTGTGCGTGTGTGTGCGTGTGTGCGTGCTATTATTTTATTTGCAATTTGATGTCCAGATTGGATCTGATAGGATTGGATTGCTGATATCATATATATGTTCACATTACTGATAACTTTGTTAGGTTTTTCTTTTATATATGTTATAGGATATGGATCTTTCATTGTTGATAACATGCTAGACCTTGCCTTGAAAAGGTAGGCTTACAATGGAGTTTGACCAACTTGATTTCATCTTGTTAATGGTGGCTTTGATTTTTTGATATTTTATAATTTAAATAGCCATGTGACATGATAAATCATCTATTAATTTCAGATATTTCAGATGCATGTTATAAATCATCTGTGGTGGCTTTGAATTCTTGATAGTTCATAATTTTATAGTTCAAAATTTTTATCAGCAAGGCAATAATGTTTATTGTATGCTTTGTTTCTTCTAAGCATACTATTTATTATAGCAAAACTATCAAGTGGTCTAATGATTGGTATGTTCAATGATTCTTCTTGTGAAATTGATGGTTTCGTGCTGAAGAGGTAAATAAGTTTTTACTTATTTTATATTTATTGCACCACTTACAGTTTTCTTGTCTATCTTTTTATTTTTTTGATGGCAGTATTTTAGATTTTATACAATGATGAAGCAATCATTTAATCACTAAGTAATAGACTATCTGGAGGCATGCTTACATGCAGCTACAGCTTTAATTATCGATAAAATACTTTTGAGCACAAGGGACCTTTTAGGTTTTTAATTACTTATTTTAACTTTCTATAGTTTACTTGATTTCTCTTTGGTTTATTCGATTGTTTATTTGATTGGTGCAATAATAAAGCAGTCATTTATTCACTGAGTAATGGATTGTCTAGAGGCATGTTTGCATGTAGCCATAGCTTCGAATTGTAATTTATAATTCTTGTTGTCAGTCATTATAATTTATAAAATTATTTGAGTTGTAATTTTTCTTGAAATGAGTATGATAATATGTAAAAATTTATAATTATACATTACACTAAAATTTTAGAAATAAATAAAAAATATTTTATTGATTTTTGAGTTTTATTTTTCATATTATTGTAGATGAGCTGAATTTGAGTCGAACTCGAATCGAACTCGAGTCAAACTCGAATATAATGAACTTTTGAGCCAAACTCAATTCGAACTCGAGCCATATTTGAATATAACGAACTCGATCTCAAATAGAATTTTTTTAAATACATTTAAATTTGAATCGAACATGAACTAAACAGTAGTTCGAATCAATCGATCCCAAACAGTAAAATGTTCGATCTCATCTGATTCGTTAACAGCACTAAATATCAGCATACCATGGTTCAGTGGACACAGACATGAGTTGTTCATCAAGAAAAAATTTATTAACAGACGGTTCACTAGATGGTGCGACTATGATTCAGGATAAGTGATCAGCTACTACATTCTCTGTTCCTTTCTTGTCCTTGATTTCTAGATCAAATTTTTGAAGGAGCAAGATTCATCGAATTAAGTATGCCTTGACGTCTTTCTTTGCTAAGAGATGTCTAATGGCTGAGTGGTTAATATACACAATGGTGTGGAATCCAACTAAATAGGATCTGAATTTTTCAAGGGCAAAGACAATAGCTAAGAACTCCTTTTCAGTGGTAGTGTAATTAAGCTACACATTATTTAAGATTTTACTAGCATAGTAAATAACTCTAGGCAGCTTTTCAATTTTTTGACCTAAAACTACGCCTACAGCATGATCAAATGCATCGCACATGAGTTCAAAAGGTACGATCCAGATAAGTGGGTGAATAATGGGAGCTGAGATAAGTGTCTTTTTAAGAAACTCAAAAGATTCTAGGCACTCAGCAGTAAACTCAAATTTTATTTTCTTTGCTAACAAGTTGGTCAACGATCGAGCCACTTTGCTAAAATTGGCTATGAACCTTCTATAGAATCCAGCATGTCCTAAAAATGAATGGATTTTCTTAATAGATTTGGGTAGTGGAAGACTCGCAATCAGGTCTACTTTGGCATTGTTTACTTCAATTCTTTTTTGTGAAACTATATGACCAAGAACTATGACTTCTCTAACCATGAATTGGCATTTTTCCTAATTAAGAACTAAGTGCTTCTCCTTACATCTTTCTAGGACATGTCTCAAATGATCTAAACATTTAGAGAAGATAGGGCCAAAGACAGAAAAGTCATCCATGAAAATTTTGAGAAATCGTTCAACCATATCAGAAAAAATGCTGATCATATATCTTTGGAAGGTTGCTGGTGCATTGCATAACCCAAAGGGCATGCGCCTATAGGTAAAGGTTCCGAATGGATAGGTGAATGTAGTCTTTTCTTGGTCTTTAGGGGCTATGGGGATTTAATTATAATCGGAGTATCCATCAAGAAAATAGTAGAACTCCTGTCTGGCTAATTTTTTCAATATTTGATCAATAAACAATAAAAAAAATGATCTTTTCTTGTTGCTGCATTCAATTTTCTATAATCTATACAGACCCTCCATCATGTTTGGGTCCTAGTTGGGATAAGTTCGTTTTTCTCATTCTGGACCACTGTTACCCCAGACTTTTTGGGTACCACTTGAACTAGACTTACCCAAGAACTATTTAAGATGGGGCAAATTATTTCATTATCAAGTAACTTCAAAATCTCTTTCTTGACTACATCTTTCATGGCTGGATTGAGTCTTCTCTGAGCATCTCTAGTTGGTTTAGCTCCTTCTTCTAGGTGTATCCTATGTTGAACTATGGAGGGGCTTATTCCCTTAATATCTGCCATGGTCCAATCTATTGCTTTTTGATTTTTTCTTAGGATTGCTAATAACTCCTCTTCTTATTTAGGATTTAGGTCTAATGTAATAATAATAGGTAAGATTTCTACTGGACCTAAATAAGCATACTTAAGGTGCTTGGGGAGGGATTTTTGTTCTAATTTGGGTGCCTTTTCTATTGATGGCTCGGATGATGGTTTAGCCATTTGCATGAATGGTTCAATGGGAGGCTCCTATCTTTGGCTAATTCTATGGTCAATAGGTGTTTCATCGATGTCTTCATGTTCATGGTTTAGCCAAATACTTGACTCCAGATTGATTTCTTCATCGCTAATGTCAAATGGATTCGTAAATTTCATCTTAGATTATATTTACATTAGCATGCTGGGTGGATTCCTATTTTATATTAAATATATTTAACTTAATGGTCATATTTCTAAAAGATAGCTTCATAAGTCCATTTCTACAGTTGATTTTAGCATTAGCGGTTGCTAGAAAAGGTCTTCCTAAAATAACTGAGATATGACCCTTGGGATTTGAAACTAGTTCGGTCTCTAAAATGATGAAGTCTACAGGAAAGATAAAATTACCAACCTTGATTAAAACATCTTCTACCATTTTTTTAGGGATCCTAAAAGATCGGTCTGCTAATTGCAATGTGATCCCTATTGGATGAAGTTTTTCCAATTCTAATTGCTCGTAGACTGAATAAGGCAAAATATTTATACTAGCCCCTAAGTCTAGCAAGGCCTTCTCAATTTAGATTTCTTTAATAACACATGAAATTATCGGAGATCCTGGATTCTTATATTTTATTGGCACATGACTTGATAAGTATGAGCTCACACTTACGGCTAAGAACGCTCTCTTGGGTACATTGGTGGTTCTCTTCTTGGTGCAAAGGTTTTTTAAAAATTTAGCATAAGTCAGTACTTGCTGGATCATGTCTAGCAGAGGGATATTTATCTGGACTTGTTTGAACACCTCTAATATTTTATCCAAATATTTTGATTATTTTTTGGACCTTAGTTGATTTGGAAAAGGAGCTCTAGGAGTTATGGGTATAGGGTTGGATGTACTATCAATTTTAGGAGCTTGAGTTTGTAAGGTAGGTTGTTCGTAAAGTTGTTCGACAGATGAGTCCTTTCTATTGTTAGATGTACCTATCTTGTTATCCACTTATTTTTCTAATCTTAAAGTATGAATGGCATTCACATGATTGACTTGATTTTCATGTTGGGATCGTAGACCATTTTGGTTTCTCGATTTAGTTGGGTTGGTTAGGCAGCCTACCTCATTCTCGCTCATTCATGGTAGAGGCTAGCTGACCTACCTGCATTTCTAGATAGGTTATGGCCTGGGTGTTAGCATTTAAGAGTTGGCCCATGGTTTGCATGAAATTACTCAATGTAGCATTGGTGTCAGCATTGGATTTGGCTAGGACTTCCAGACTTTTCTCTAAAGAACTAAGTTTTTTTTCAGGATTATTGAAGCCTGGTGGGTTGTTTAACACAGGGTTGGGCCTTGGGTTTTGCTGGTTGAAACTAGGACCGCCTACATTTGGGTTCTGCGATCATGAAAAGTTTGGATGATTCCTCCATCTTGGGTTATATGTGGGTGCATAAGGATTGTTCATTAGTTTCTAGTATGCAGCATTTACCTGTGCACACCCATTCTCTATTGGGTTTATCAAGAGAGGACAATCTTCAAGGATATGGTTTGGTGCACTACACTCATTGCACATGGGTGCAGACACATGGTTGACACTAGCTAGTCTCTGCAGTTCTAAGGCCTCTAACCTACGTATTAGGATTACAATTTTAGCCTCTACGGCTAGAAAGGTTTGAACTTAGTACATTTCACCTCTTGAAGGTGTTGGTCTTTTTGGTTCCCTAGTCGTTTTCCATTGTAAACTCTTTTTGGCTAAGTCTTCTAGAAATTGCCAGACCTCATTGGGTTCTTTATATATAAATTGATCTTGGCACATGGATTCTAGCATGGTTTTGAAATTTGAATCTAGCCCCTCATAAACTATCTAGCATAGCCTCCAGGTCTCTATTCCATGGTGTGGACATTGGGTCAAAAGGTTTTTAAAATGATCGAAATACTTTCAAAATGATTCACCAGCTAGTTGGTAGAATTTATTGATCTCATTTCTAATTCTAGCTATCTTATAATGGAGAAAGTATGTTTTAAGGAACACTCTTACAAAGCCCTCCCAGGTTGTGATAGATTGATTTGGCAGGCTGTATAGCCACTTTTTGGCATTATCTTTAAGGGTGAAATTGATTAGTCTTAGTTTGATCTCAACCTTAGAAAGTTGTTGCAACCTCATGCTTGCGCAAACCTCTTCAAATTTCCTAATGAATATATATGCATCCTCTACTCCAGTAAATTTTGGAAGCATATTAATTACTTAAGGTTTAATTTCGAAGTTATTTATAGTAGGTTAAGGCAACTTGATGCAAGAAGGTTGGACAGACCCAACTGAATAACACAAATCCTTAAGGGTTTGGGGCTGATTGATTTCTTCCATTTTAGGGACTTTAAAGCTTGACATAGG
>QRFJ01000689.1:177896-220282 GCA_006176705.1 Cocos nucifera
TGTTCATTAGTTTCTAGTATGCAGCATTTACCTGTGCACACCCATTCTCTATTGGGTTTATCAAGAGAGGACAATCTTCAAGGATATGGTTTGGTGCACTACACTCATTGCACATGGGTGCAGACACATGGTTGACACTAGCTAGTCTCTGCAGTTCTAAGGCCTCTAACCTACGTATTAGGATTACAATTTTAGCCTCTACGGCTAGAAAGGTTTGAACTTAGTACATTTCCCTCTTGAAGGTGTTGGTTTTTTGGTTCCCTAGTCGTTTTCCATTGTAAACTCTTTTTGGCTAAGTCTTCTAGAAATTGCCAGACCTCATTGGGTTCTTTATATATAAATTGATCTTGGCACATGGATTCTAGCATGGTTTTGAAATTTGAATCTAGCCCCTCATAAACTATCTAGCATAGCCTCCAGGTCTCTATTCCATGGTGTGGACATTGGGTCAAAAGGTTTTTAAAATGATCGAAATACTTTCAAAATGATTCACCAGCTAGTTGGTAGAATTTATTGATCTCATTTCTAATTCTAGCTATCTTATAATGGAGAAAGTATGTTTTAAGGAACACTCTTACAAAGCCCTCCCAGGTTGTGATAGATTGATTTGGCAGGCTGTATAGCCACTTTTTGGCATTATCTTTAAGGGTGAAATTGATTAGTCTTAGTTTGATCTCAACCTTAGAAAGTTGTTGCAACCTCATGCTTGCGCAAACCTCTTCAAATTTCCTAATGAATATATATGCATCCTCTACTCCAGTAAATTTTGGAAGCATATTAATTACTTAAGGTTTAATTTCGAAGTTATTTATAGTAGGTTAAGGCAACTTGATGCAAGAAGGTTGGACAGACCCAACTGAATAACACAAATCCTTAAGGGTTTGGGGCTGATTGATTTCTTCCATTTTAGGGACTTTAAAGCTTGACATAGGAATCGAGTCAATTCTAACTAGTTGATCCAAAATTCTTCTCCATGAAGGAAGTAGAGAATTCACTTTATTTTATATATTTTTTATTTTTTATTATTATTATTTTTTATTTTTTTGTTGATTTTTTTAAAGAAGAGAGAAGAGGAAGATAGATTAGTTAAGATTTTTTTTTGAATTTTTTTTCCAAACACTTATCAAGCAATTATCTATCCTAGGTTACCTCAAATCTAGACAGCTCCTAACTGCCAAGACTGCCTTGAAGCCCTCCAAGTCAGAAACTAATTAGCCAACTAGCCAGGTAAGGGTAAGATTGGTGGGAGTCCTCCCATTGCTTTCCTTAGACACTAATTAGATTGGTCAGGTAAGTGAATGAAATCAATTAAAGAACCATCTTTCTTCGGACTCATGTTCCTGAATCCCTTTCCTAGACACCAATCAACTAGCTAATTCTCATCTGGTCCAACTCTTTCAGGTGCCTTATCCTAATGAGCTCGAATGTCCCTAGGGTTGACGTCTAATTGATTTTATTTAAGATTAGGGTGAATGCAAATAAGAAAACTTGTTTGTGGGTTAAGGAAGGGTAATGAAATCCCCATCTTATCTTATTTAGGTTTGTGCCCTTAAAGTAGTTTAGATATGCTTATGCACAACCAATAAGAACAAATAAGTTTAAATAAAAAAAATGCTGAACTAAGATCAAATTAGTAAGCTAAAAGAAAAAAAAGATTAGATTATATACCTAGTTTCCAGCACTCACTAATTTTCTACAAAGCAAGATAAAAAGAAGAAAAATTAGAAAGATCAGACTAAAATTAAACTAAAAGCACGAAGAACAAGAATTTAAAACATGATTTAAAATACACCAATTCTTTGGCAATGGCGCCAAAAATTTGATGTGTCTTAAATTAACCGCAAGCGCATAGTGTGCAAAGTAGTACGTTCGACGAGTACGGATCGATCCCATAAGAAATTATATTTGAATTATGTTCAAACCTTGCACAGATGAGCTTCAACAAAGAGTTTAGAAGTGGTTGTTTGTACTTACTACTAAATAGTAAATTAATTATGAAGAATAATAATTTAAAGATCTAGGGCTTTTGAATCTACTAGAGCCATGACTTAGAGAGCAATTCTAAAATTTCTCTTATAATATCCTTTGATCGAGGTGTAATGCATGGACAAACATTCATTCTAATTAAAGAACTCTCCTTTTAACTGCTTCTCTTGTGTTACCCAAGTATGGACTATGAAGGGACTGACCCAACAATAATCCATCAAAGTTTTCCACAAGAAAGAAAAAAAGGATTTAAAAAGATTTAGGCCTTCTACCTATTATTCTTTTTGTACCGAATCAAGCATGAACTATAAAGGGATTGAAACCCAATGATAATCCATCAAGTCTTTTGGCAAGAAGCTTGAAGGAAGAAAAACTAAAAAGATAAAGCCAAGGAGAAATACTAAAAGTAACTTCTAATCATGGTTTAGCTTCATTGCAAATCCCAGAGGATTGCTTAGCTAGACATAATTTAAATTAAAATTTAAAAATTATTTAAAATTAAATTCTATACTACTTATTGGAATTTAAATTATAGAAAATAAAAGAGATGCAGAAATTAAATAAGCAGAATAAGAAAATTAAACTATCCTATGTGCTGAATTTAAATTATATAAATTAAATTACACAAGTGATAATTAAAGAAAGATGAAAATAAATGTTTATTATTGAAATAAAAATTTAATACAAAATTGACTTCTAAACCATAACAGGACTTGGAGCTAAAACAAGAAAATAAAAAGAACAAACTTTTCTTTGGCATACTTTCCCTAGCTAACTCTCCTTCTCATATGAAAGGATGGAAGAAAGTAGAAAAAAGATGGATAAAAATTTTATGGATAGTATTGGAAATAAACCCCACTCCCATCGAAGTCCAGCTCGATGCCTAGCCTAACCAACTGGTAGCCATGAAAGAGCTTCAGCGGACGGTTCTTAGCCAAACTCCTTCATCCAGCCGAACTCTGTAGCGGTCGAGCTTCAGTCGGACTCCCGCGAGAGCCGAACTCTTTCCGCGCTCTTCCAGCCAGACGTCCATGGGAGCCAAACTTCCTTCTTGCTTTTCCTTCAGTCGGACCTCTTTAGGAGCCGAACTCCTCCCAGACATCCCCTTTGGTCGACCAGACTCCTCAATGGCCGAGCTCCTTCCGAACTCCCCAGCGACCAAGCCTTAGCCGCACTTCTCCAGCCAGATGCCTACGAGAGCCAAATTCCCTCCGCACTCCTCCGACCAAACTCCCTTCGAGCTTTCCCTTGGCTGAACTCCTTTAAAAGTCTGAACTCCTCTGAAATTGATACATACCAAATTCTATCGATCAATACTTGCTTTCTCAGAGCCACGGCTATTAAATCTAGACAAACTGTCGCCATCAGTCTGCCACGGGCGATGCGATCAGACGACATGGCCACTAGCGACACCACTCTCTCCATAGCTAGCCCCATGCGGCCCACGACCCATCAGTATGGCTGTCACTATCTGCCTGACGATGCCTTCCTCTCCATACCGAACTCCATACGGCCCTAAGCGGCCCACGGTCGGATGATATGGCCTTCACCATCAATCAAACTCCATCTATAAAAAAGACCCTTCAGATACGCTAACTCTAAGCTCTAAGCTCTTCTCTTCTTCTCTAAACTCTATTGAATTCATTCCAGAGCACTCCATATCTGTTGGCTAAAGCTGACTTGATCATCAGAGGGTCCTTCTGGAGCCACCCCCCACTGGCTCTGGATGGGACTTTATTTTGTAGGTCGCTCTAGCGACGATCTCGTCCACCTCCACTCCAGCTCGATCCGACGATGACCAGATTCTGCACCAATAGATTTGGCGCTAGAAGAAGGGCCTAAATCTCTGAGGTTTTCTTATTCTTAAAGGAGTGCTCGATGACGATTTCTCTCTTCCCTCTCCGGAGATCTCTCTCCTTCTTCTCTAGAGTTATTTTCCAAGAGAAAATACCTCTCAGGAGAGCTTCGACTTGGTGATCAACGGCCTCCGCAGCTCGGTCCCATCCAGATCCGTCTGCTCCTACTTCAGCTCCGGCAGCTCAGGTTCCACCTGTACCCATGGTAGATGTGGAGTAGTTCAACCGGCTTGTCTAGCAGGTCCGCGATCTCACTGATGCGATGTAGGCCATACAGCAGCCCCTGCGGTGACTCCACCAAAAAACCCACCATCGAGATGTCGAGAATCGATCCCAAAGAAGAGTACCTGGGCCAATGCACCCGTCACCCCTGAGAAGGGGAAACAGAGAGCCGAGGATCCATGTTCGAATCATGGTTCTCCTTTGGGGGGAGACCTTCCCCATTTATAGTTGGAAGCCCCCCAAGATCTACAACCAAGATGACACTCTCGATCATAGACTGCGTAAGATAGATCGGTGGATTGAAGAGCTCAGCCATGTCACCCCGATTCATCATGCCGACGTCCACAGCGATCCTCTTTTCTCCCTCCAAATTATGCAAGAGCCCATCTTGCTGAACTTCGAGCTTCCTCAATTCGAAAGCTACGATGGAACTTCTGATCCGATTGATCATCTAGAGGCCTTCCGGATTATGATGCTACTCCACGGTGCTTTAGACGCCATACTATGCCAAGCCTTTCCATCTACCTTAAAGGGAGCAGTGAGAAACTGGTACTCGACGTTGAAGCTAGGTACGATCTTCTCTTTTAATCAGATGAGCCATCAGTTCGTGGCTTACTTCATCAGCAATCGACATCCATGCCGAGGATCGGATTTTCTGATGAACGTCAAGCAGAAGTAGGGAAAATCCATCCAGACTTATATCATCCGATTTAATGCCATGGCATTGGAGGTCTGGGACCTAGACCAGTCTGTTGTGATGGCCGCACTTAAGGACAGCCTTCGGAAGAATGACTTCCTGTTCTCCCTGGAAAAAAGTATTCTAGGGACTTCCTCGATCTACTGGCTCGGGCTGAGAGATATGCCCACGCGGAAGAAGCTTTCAAGTTGAAGGACGAAGAAGCCTTAAAAGAGCAGCGGGCAAACGAGTATAATATACCCACCATCGATGAAGAGCCGAGCGAAGTTTGGCCATGCTCACGGACTCCCTCCGGATGCAGGCGAGCCCGAACTCCTCGAGCTTGCCACCAAGAAAGCCTCGATAGAAAGGTGCAAAAAAGTTCTTCTTCCGAAAGGTTCCACGACTATGCCCCCCTCAACGCTCCTCAAACTCAAATTCTCACCAAAGTTAAGAACCAGCTACCAAGACTAGAAGGATTACGATCTTCCGTAAATAAGCTCGATCGAAGCAAGTACTACCTCTACCATCGCGACCACGACCACGATGCTGAGGAATGCATTCAGCTTCGAGATGAAATTAAGGAGCTCGTTAGAAAGGGACGGCTGGGTAAATTTCTTCGACGTCAGCCTGAAGCAGAAAAAGATCGGCCAAGGGTGCTGTCGTAACTAGAAACGATAAGGAGCCCGGCTGCATGAAAGGAGGTCGGCCGCCTCACGGTGTCATCAATATTACCTCTGGGAGGGGCTTGGTGCATCGGAGACTCGTCACCTTCCAGCGTCAAAGCTAAGAGAAGCATGCTCCAAATTGAGGAGGCCAACATCAGATAGAGGAGATCGTCCGGCCCGAAGCTTTTCGTCTGAAGAAATGCGGAGGAACAATGCCCCCATGCCCTGAAACATAAAGAATTCAGAGATGCGTTGCCAGTAACTTCCTTTCAATAAAATTCTTTTCTTTCAATAATATTGTTTCTGGGTGTAAAAACTATGTGATGATAGGGAAGAAGCAGTCAATAGTTACCATGTTAGGAACAGGAGGAGAACCTTGTCCTAACACGAGCAGGTCAAAGACCTTCACCCTCGACTAGAGATAAGATCTCTTCCGAGCGATCGTGACAATCTCGGCTAGAGATAAGATCTCTTTCGAGTGATTGAGTCAACCTCGACTAGAGATAAGATCTCTCCCGAGTGACCGTGACAACCTCGGCCAGAGATAAGATCTCTCTCAAGCGACCGAGTCAACCTCGGCTAGAGACAAGATCTCTCTCGAGCGACCGAGTCAATCTCAGCTAGAGATAAGATCTCTCCTGAGCGACCGCGACAACCTCGGCTAGAGATAAGATCTCTTTCGAGCGATCGAGTCAACCTCGACTAGAGATAAGATCTCTCCCAAGCGACCGCGACAACCTCAGCTAGAGATAAGATCTCTCCCGAGCGACCGAGTCAACCTCGGTCAGAGATAAGATCTCTCCCGAGCGATCGAGTCAATCTCGACCAGAGATAAGATCTCTTCCGAGCAACCGCGACAACCTCGGTCAGAGAGATAAGATCTCTCCCGAGCGACCGAGTCAACTTCGGCTAGAGATAAGATCTCTTCCGAGTGACCGCGACAATCTCGACCAGAGATCAGATCTCTCCCGAGCGATCGAGTCAACCTCGGCTAGAGATGAGATCTCTCCCGATCTTCGAAGAACCTCATCCACAGCCCATTAGGAATAGGAGGAGAACCTCATCCTAATGTGAGCAAAGTCGAAGGCCTCGTTCATTTTAGACGAGATGGGGGGAGAGGCCTTGACAGCGGCCCTTATGTGCCCCCACAGCCCGTTAGGAATAGGGGGAGAACCTCATCCTAACGTGAGCAAAGTCGAAGGCCTCGTTCATTTTAGATGAGATGGAGGGAGAGGCCCTGACAGCGGCCTTTATATGCCCCCACAGTCCATTAGGAACAGGAGGAGAATCTCATCCTAACGTGAGCAAAGTCGAAGGCCTCGTTCATTTTAGATGAGATGGGGGAGAGGCCCTGATAGTGGCCCTTATGTGCTCCTACAGCCCGTTAAAAATAGGAGGACCTCGTCCTAATGTAAGCAAAGTCGAAGGTCTCGTTTATTTTATACGAGATGGGGGGAGAGGCCTTGACAATGGCCCTTATGTGTCCCCACAGCCCAGTGGGAATAGGAGGAGGATCTCATCCTAACGTGAGCAAAGTCGAAGGCCTCGTTCATTTTAGATGAGATGGGGAGAGAGGCCCTGACAGCGGCCCTTATGTGCCCCCATAGCCCGTTAGGAGCAGGAGGAGAACCTCATCCTAACGTGAGTAAAGTCGGAGGCCTCGTTCATTTTAGACGAGATGGGGGAGAGGCCCTGACAGCAGCTCTTATGTGCTCCCACAACCCATTAGGAACAGAAGGAGGACCTCATCCTAACGCGAGCAAAGTCCAAGTCTGAGCTCCGAAGTCTATAGCTCCATCAACCTTGGCGGAAGATAAGATCTCCTTCGAGCGCCCGCATCAACCTCGACCGCAAGAGATAAGATCTCTCCTGAGGCAATCTTAGCCAAAGATAAGATCCGAGATAACCTCGGTCAGAGCGCTCGAAACAACCTCGACCAGAGATAAGATCTCTCCCGAGCGACCGAGACAACCTCGGCCAGAGATAAAATTAGAGACAACCTCAGTCAAAGCGCCCGAGACAACCTCGGCCAGAGATAAGATCTCTCCTGAGCGACCGAGACAACCTCGGCCAGCGATAAGATCGGAGACAACCTCACCCTAAGATCAGATCTCCTTCGAGCGCCCTCATCAACCTCGGCCGCAGGAGATAAGATCTCCCCCGAGACAACCTCGACTAGAGATAAGATCCGAGACAACCTTGGCCCGAGCGACCGAGACAACCTCGGCCAGAGATAAGATCTCTTTCGAGCGATCGAGACAACCTCGGCCAGAGATAAGATCTCTCTCGAGCGACCGAGACAACCTCGACCAGAGATAAGATCGGAGACAACCTCGCCCTGAGATCAGATCTCTCCCGAGCGTCCGTATTAACCTCAGCTGCAGGTGATAAGATCCTCCGGAGGCAACCTCGGCTGCTGGAGATAATATCGCCCCCGAGGAGCTCAACCCCTGACTCGACCGTAGGAGATGAGATCTACTTCAACCTCAGCTGGAGATGAGATCTCCCTTGGGCTTCAACTCCAACATCAACTTTGGCCAGAGATGAGATCTCCCCCCCGAGCTTCAACCTGAATCAGCACGGAGCCCAAAAGAGGACTTCGATAGTCGCCTTTTCTGTACTCCCTTCCTTCGAGTTTCAAACTCGAAAGTGGGGGGACTATTGTTGGGGATAAACTTCACTCCCATCGAAGTCCAGCTCGATGCCTAGCCTAACCCAATCGGTAGCCATGGAAGAGCTTCAGTGGACGGATCTTAGCCGAACTCCTTCATCCGACCGAACTCCGTAGCGATTGAGCTTCAGTCAGACTTCCACAAGAGTCGAACCCTTTCCGCGCTCTTCCAGCCAGATGCCCACGGGAGCCGAACTCCCTTCTTGCTTCCCTTTCGGTCGGACCTCTTCAGGACCCAGACTCCTTCCAGACATCCTCTTCAGTCGGCTGGACTCCTCAACGGTCAAGCTCCTTCCGAACTCCCCAGCGATCGAGCCTTAGCCACACTCCTCCAGCCAGACGCTTGTGAGAGCCGAACTTCCTCCACACTCCTCCTATCGAACTCCCTCCGAGCTTTTCCTTGGCCGAACTCCTCTAGAAATCCAAACTCCTCTGAAATTGATACATACCGAAGTCCACCGATCAATGCCTGCTTTCTCAGAGCCATGGCTATTAAATCTGGACGAACTATCATCATCAGTCTGCCACAAGCGATGCGATCGGACGACATGGCCACTGGCGATACCACTCTCTTCGTAGCCAACCTCGTGTGGCCCATGACCTATCAGTATGGCTGTCACTATCTGTCTGACGACACCTTCTTCTTCGTATCAAACTTCATGCGGTCTCGAGCGGCCTGCGGTCGGACGATATGGCCATCACCATCAATCAAGCTCCGTCTATAAAAAGGACCCTCCAGATATGCTAACTTCAAGCTCTAAGCTCTCCTCTTCTTCTCTAAACTCTACCGAATTCGTTCCAGAGCACTCCATATTTGTTGGCTAGAGCTGACTTGATCGTCGGAGGGTCCTTCCGGAGCCACCTCCCATTGGCTCTGGATGGGACTTTGTTTTATAGGTCTCCTCGGCGGCGACCTCGTCCACCTCTACTCCAGCTTGATCCGACGATGACCAGATTCTGCACCAACAGGTAGGTATTCCCATCTATCACACAGGCTTCTATAAGAGTTATGGTGTGGAGAGATATATATTTTTAGATAGTGGTACTAAACTTTATTTATAAGTGTTAGAAAGAAAGAGAATTTTATATATTTTAGATATGGGACTAAAAGATGTATTCTAAGAGAATGAATGATTGAGATGGAGTGATAAAAAAATTTGGATGAGATAAAAAAAAAAAAGATAAAATAAAAAAAAAATTATAAAAAATATTTATATATTTCTTCTTCCATCCATCGTTTCTTTCTTTTTCGCGTTCTTTGTGTTTGCACCCCCATTTAGCCTCGTGTGTTCTGCGTGAGCCGCTTGCCGTGTCTTACCCGCGTGAGAATGCAAAGGCCCGCTCCCGTGTTCAGGCGTTTCTTTCCTCCCAGCATCCTCCCAGCGTGAAGCCTGCATCCAAACCCCTTCCCTTTGCCATAAATGCCTCATTAAATGTGTACGAGCCCACCACTAATTTCTTCCTTTCTCTTCGTTGCCTAATCATTTCTTCTTTATATATATATATATATATATATATATATATATATATATATATATATATATATATATATATATATATATTTATATTGAGTGCCTCCCAAACGTTAGTATATTTTTACATGTGAACAAATCAGAATTTGGATTCGAACTTGATCTCCATGTATTAAAGTGATTTATGATTAAAACTTATTAATTAATTATTTTTAAAAAAAATAAAAAAAATATTAAATATTAAATAAAAAATATAAAATAGTATGAATTTTTTATACTTATTATGTTATAATTAATATATTTATTATATTTTTTGAAGATAATTTTGATAATATTATAACATACTAGAATATAACTATAATATTATAAATTAATATTATGATATCTTATAGATAAAATATATTTTAAATATATTTTTTGATATTTTTATAATATTTTTATGATAAAAATATAACATCCTATAAGTAAAATATCTTTCAAATATATCTTTCAGCATTTTTATGACATCTAATGTGCATTAAAATGGATATTTTATGATGTCTATAGCTAAAACATCTTCCAAATATGACATCTGTTTGAGGTATGATATCTTAAAATGGATAATTTATATCTTCTATATATATTTTTTGATTTCAAATAACTTTCTGTACATCTTCTATAGAGATTTTTACAAATGATCAGTTGTATGAGACTTTATGAAGCGGTTGTCTTGAGAATCCATCTTCTTTTAGTGTACCACATACAAATAATAATTTATGACAAGAAGAAAAGTACAGAAAAAATGAGAAAAAAGATTGCCAAGAATGAAATGTTATAAATTTTTTATTATTTATTATAATTTATAAATCAAATATTTTAATTTTATCAAAATATAAAATATATTGTAGTAGATGTTTGAAAATTTTATTAATTTAATAATATATCATCTTAAATTTTTATAAATATTATATTCAAGGATATTTTCTATGATATTATAGGTTAATATTATAACATCTTATGGGTAAAATATCTTTCAAATATATATTTTGATATTTTTATAATATTTTTATATCAAAAATATAGCATCCTACATATAAAATACCTCTCAAGTATAGATTTTAATATTTTTATGACATCTAATGTCAAAATTATGACATCTAATATGAAAAATTATGATATAAGATATCATAATTCTACGTTTGAGGATGTTTCGGCTTTAGGATGTTATAATTTTGATTCTTAATATCATAATTTGGATATAAAATATCATAATTTTGCATTCGGAGATATTTCTATTCTAGGATATCATAATTTTAACTCTTAATGTCATAATTTTGATATAGAATATCATAATTCTGCATTCGATGATGTTTCTATTTCAGGATATTATAATTTTAATATTTAATGTCATAATTTTAACACTGGATATCATAAAATATCATAATTCTATGTTCGAAGATATTTTTATTTCAAGATGTCATAATTTTGATCCTTAATATCATAATTTTGATACAAGATATCACAGGATGTCATAATTCTGCGTTCATGAATATTTCTATTTCAGGATGTCATAATTTTGATCCTTAATATCATAATTTTGACATAGCATATCATAATTTTGCATTCGGAGATATTTTTATTTCAGGATGTCATAATTTTGATTCTTAATATCATAATTTTGATATAGGACATCATAATTCTATGTTTGAAGATATTTCTATTCTAAAATATCATAATTTTGATTCTTAATATAATAATTTTAACATAAGATATCACAGGATATCATAATTTTATGTTCGGGAATGTATTTGCTCTAGAATATCATAATTTTTATCCTTAATATCATAATTTTAACATAAAATATCATAATTCTGCATTCGGAGATATTTTTATTATAGGATATCATAATTTTAATTCTTAATATCATAATTTTGACATAGGATGTCATGATTCTATATTCGATAATATTTCTATTTCAGAATGTCATAATTTTGATCCTTAAGGATCAAAATTATGATACAGGATATCATAAGATGTCATAATTCAGCATTCGAGAATATTTCTATTCTAGGATATCATAATTTTTATCTTTAATATCATAATTTTGATATATAATGTTATAATTCTATGTTCGGGGATAGTTCTATTTTAGGATGTCATAATTTTGATCCTTAAGGATCAAAATTATGACATTAAGGATAAAATTATGACATCCTAGAAAAGAAATATTTTCGAATGCAGAATTATAACATCCTATGTCATCTTCGAATACAGAATTATGATATTCTATGTCAAAATTATGATATTAAGAATAAAAATTATGACATCCTGAAGTAAAAACATTCTTGAACGTAGAATTATAATATTCTGTGATATCTTATGTCAAAATTATGACATTAAAAATTAAAATTATGATATCCTACAATAGAAATATTTTCAAATATAGAAGTATGACATCCTATGTTAAAATTATGATATTAAGGATCAAAATTATGATATTCTAGAATAGAAAGATCTCCGAATGCAAAATTATGATATTTAATATCAAAATTATAAAATTAAAGATTAAAATTATAACATCCTGGAACAGAAATATCTCTGAACACAAAATTATGACTCCTGTATCAAAATTATGATATTAAGAGTCAAAATTAAGACATTCTGAAATAAAAATATTTTCGAATGTAGAATTATGACATCCTATGTTAAAATTATGACATTAAGGATCAAAATTATCCTGAAATAAAAATATCCTCAAATACAGAATTATGACATCCTATATCATAATTTTGATATTAGTGAAGAAAAAATGGGGTTTTCCTGCTGTAGGATGCATCTGATCGAACCAAATTTATAGCAAAATAATTTAAATTATTTTTTATAATCCGATCAGATCTGAGAGTTCTCAGATCTGATTAGATTGATCTAAAATTTATAAATAAAAATAAAAATAAAATAGTGATATCAAATATCATCTGATTGGATAAACTATTTACCCATTATGATAATCTAATGACTGATCTAAGGTTCTGATTGAGCCATGCATGCATCTGGCCTCTACCGATATCTACTCAAGTCAGATCTAAAAGTTTTCTCCTTCTAGATCTGATCTCCAAAAATCAGATCTGGTGTCTTTCCGTAGAGCTTTCAATTTGAACTTTGAAGACTGCGCGTTCGTCTTACGAACACCATTGTCTCTCGCTGATCTTTGCATCAACAAAACTTGATCTTTGCTTGCAGGTTTTGCCCAACTCTTGGGCATGGAGAAGAGGAAAATGATCAGATGAGGAAGGTATGAAGATGAAGATTTTGACAGGGCTTCACCGTAAAGAAATCGCAATGCACAATAGCTTGCACAGGGCCCTATTTATAAACCTAGTCAAGAGTCCTTTCGCATATGACTTTGAGCAAGTCAAAGCCAACATGCAGAAGGACTCTCCCATGATATCCACGCCCCACACCCCCTTTTTCAGATTTTTGTTGCACAAAAATAAGAAGAAATGGCATGGAACAATTTTAGATAAGAAGCATTGGTGCAAGGGACTCTCATCTCCCAAGAGTTTGAACTATTCAAACTTTTGATCCATTCAAACTTGATTTGAATGGGATGCCTCCATACATATCCATAAGGGTGCACACCATAAGGGACGTGGCCCTCTTTTCCTCATGTAAATCCTATATGGACATGCACCCTCAAATAAACTCTATGGGGCGCATGCCATATCTCTTCTTTCCTGCAAACTGGTTCAACATTTGACCCTTGTCTTGTTCCCATCTTATAAGATTTAGGACAATCTTTTCAAGTCCCATCCAATAGATTTATGTCAAGTCCTAATCAAGTTAGAACAAACCTTAATCAGGCCAAGATTCGGTCCAGTCAGATCAAGAAAAATCCATCTAGAATTTTTAGAAGAGATTTGTCTAAATTTTATCTCATGATTTTAGGACAAGTCCTAATCTGGTAAAGACAATTTCTTATCTTGTTTCCATCTTATGGGATTGAGGATAAGCCTTGATCAGGCTAGAACAAGATCTAGTTAGATCAAGATAAATCTTCATAGAGTTTTCGAATGAATCTTGTCCAAATAGTTCTAGAAATTAGCAGATCTTGTCCTATTTTCATCTGATGGATTAAGATAAGCCTAGATTAGGTTAGGACAAGACTTTTCTGACCTAGACAAGTTCCAGTCAGACTAGGATAGAGACATACAAGGCTTCTAGATGAGCCAAATCTAATTTGGCTCAATCGAGATGAATCAGAAAGATGATAGAAGAAGAATATTAGGTTCAATCATGTGCTAGCATGATTTTTTTGAACCTAATTGGATCTAACCCAAATAAATCGAACTAGGTTAGCTCAATTGATGACATCTAGATTCAAACTCTTATTTTTGTGATCCAATTAGGTTTAGTTCTGTATGGTAATAGAACATATCATGATCTCCATCATCAATATCATTGAAATACCTTTCGATGGACCAGAACTCTTTCGATTCATCCAATTAGAATTATCGATTATTAAAATAATTCTAATTGGTTCCAAAATCTATCAATGACACCTAGCAATATATAGTGGCAATCCATCAAAATTAAAAAGTAAATCTCTCAGTACGGCTACTTGTGTGATTGAATTTTTCTATCATGAGCTCTGATGGGATTAGGATTAAGATAAACTCGTCAAACCCAACACCCATCATATGAATGAATCATTCGATTCGAGTCCGATGTGAAACCCTAATAGAAACTTCTTTCTATTATTTCATACTACCATGGCCATGAATTTTAGAACTCAATCTCATGATCATCATAGGACCATTCCTCCTCTATCGAGGTTGATAGATCCTATCTTGGTGTGATTTAATTCCTATAATGAACATGCTATAGCCAACATATACCTCAAGATTCCAAATGACTAGGAGATCGAGTTATAGTGTAGTCAAGCTATAACACCCTCAAGATAAATTATCGATGCATCTTAGGTCAAAGAATCAGACGCATGCTGCAGCATCGAGCTAGTTATCGACGAGAAGGTAGACTGTCTTATGACTACTCGAGGTGGTCACGCTTAGTATCATTGTTCTCAATAAATACTTATACTTTCATTCTGGTGTCTTCATATTTTAGACTCAAGACTCATCTATCCTAAGAAAGCAATCATGCACCGATCTTTTGGATCAATTATCATTCTCGTGATGATCCTACGATCGGGAGCAATTTATGAGTTAATTATGATAACTCATGCCTTAAATCCTCAACTCTTGAGAATATGTGTTATCATGCATACTAACTTAATAGATGTATTACAAACATTTTATTACATAATGTGATAGAATAAATAATTTTTTAATTAATTTTAAGTTAAAATTATAAAAATGCTTCTCGAAAGTATTTAACAAGTATTGACCAATTTGGCTTCTAGGATACATATCTAATAATTAAATATCATAATTTTGATATTAGATATCATAAAAATATTGAAAAATATACTTCAGAGGTATTTTACCTATAGAATGCCATATTTTTGACATAAAAATATTATAAAAATATCAAAAATATATATTTAGAAAGTGCTTTACCTATAAGATGTTATAATATTAATCTATAATGTTGCAGAAAACATCCTTGAATGCAATATTTGCAAAAATTTAATATGATATTTTATTAAATTAATAAATTTTTCAAACATCTACTATAATATATTTCATATTTTGATGAAATTAAAATATTTAATTTATAAATTATAATAAATAATAAGAAATTTATAATATTTTATCCTTGACAATCTTCTCTCTTGTTTCTCCTGCACTTCTTTTGTCATAAATTTTTATCTGTATGTGGTGCACTAAAAAAAAATAGATTCTTAAGATAACCACTTCATGAAGCCTCATCTAACTGATCATTTGCAAAAGTCTCTGTAGAAGATATACAGAAGATTATTGAAGTCAAAAAATGCACATAGAAGATATAAATTATCCATTTTAAGATGTCATACCTACAATAGATGTCATATTTAGAAGGTGTTTTACCTATAGATGCCATAAAGTACCTATTTTAATGCACATTAGATATCATAAAAATGCTGAAAGATATATTTGAGAGGTATTTTATATGCAAGATGCCATATTATTGCCATAGAAATATTATAAAAATATCAAAAAATATATTTGAAATATATTTTATCTACAAGATGTCATAATATTAACATATAATGTCATAGTTGTAATCTAATATGTTATAATATTGTCAAAACCACCTTCAAAAGATGTTTCACATGTAAGATGTCATAATTTTAACTTTAAATATCATAATTTTGATATTAGATGTCATAAAAATGCTGAAAGATATATTTGAGAAGTATTTTACCTACAAGATGCCATATTTTTGATATAAAAATATTATAAAAATGATAAAAAGTATATTTAGAAGGTATTTTACCCATAAGATATCATAATATTAACATATAATATAATAGTTATGATCTAGTACATTATAATATTATCAAAACTTTCTTCAAAAGATATTTTATATATAGAATATTATAATTTTGATTTTAAATATCATAATTTTGATATTAGATATTATAAAAATACTATAAAATATATTTGAGAGATGTTTTACATACAGAATATCGCATTTTTGATATAAAAATGCTATAAAAATGTTAAAAAATATATTTAAAAGATGTTTTACCTACAGATATCATAATAGATCTATAAATGACATTTTACCTAATGGATGTGATATGTTGCTTGGATGGATAATATTATCTGCATGCTAGCTCACAAGCTCAAATGCATATTTTTCGCTGCAGACTAAATCTTGGACATTCAGACGCATAAGCAGAAGCTCAATAAAATAAGAAAAAAAGAGAGAAGAGTAGCATTTGAAATATTCAACCTGACTACCAAATAGTAAAAATACTTTATTTTGGAGGGAAAGAATATTTTCATCATGTTAAAATTAAAAAGTAAAATATGACTTGCATTAAATATATTCAGTGATAGAACGATACATAATCTTCAGATGCCTAGTTGCTTGGGAAGTGATATACATCATATCATGCCATGAAAGTATCAAATGGATCAATTGGAAGAGATGGTGCGCTTCATGTCTAAATTTTTACACTGCATACGATGTAGAAAGAATTACCCTTTGTCAAAATACCAACTCTAGCTTACTATATGCTGCTGGCCTGAACCATGCCTTCCAATTTATCCTCACTTCCTACCACGTCATAGCTTCTCTTTTGATGACTCAAAATAATTAAAATAATAAATAGATATATAAACCATAGGGTTGTGATCAAATTATAAGTCAAGCACCAAATCATATTGTCGAATCAAATATTTTATCTATGGCCCTCTTTGGAAAGTCTAATAGAATTGGGCTGAATTTTCATTTAGACTCGTAGATCGAGCAGCCTATCTAAGTATCACCCATATCAACCCAAGACCTCCCAAGTCCAACTACAATCCTATAGAGAAAGAAAAAGATTTTAATGGATCATTTTTCTTTCCTATGGTCCAACAGGCATACAGAGCAGGATTTAGACTAGCACTTGCATGAGATGTTAGAAGATTGCAGACGGGGAATGTCATCAAGCCCGATTCCTAAAAGATATCTATATGGGAATACCCAAACAGGCTCCAAGTGATTTTTCGTTCTGTTAGAACAAGAGCCCTGGAAGTAAATCGAGATTATGACTTCCTTTGTGTACGTCTTGGAGCCCATGCATATCAATCAAGGTCATAAGTTTAAAACCATTAGAGTACTAAGAAATTCAAGAAGTAAGACATCTGCCTCTTCTTAGCCATAATTGATAAGCAGTCATATGAAAGGAATCATAACCGGTGGGAGTCGTATGCCACCTGAAATGCTTCCTGACTTGGAGAAGATTATGGTACATATTTAAATACATTGTTTTAGATATGCCTACTAGTATATGTTTCAGTAAACCAATGTCCGAGTGGCTGACGATAATCGAGAACTTGCTCCAATCCAAGATGTTGACAAAGGGGAGCTCATAGTGGTTTGAAATTATCACAGGAATGCAACCATAATGAATAGCATCAGAGACCCTCGCAGTGTTGACCTCATATCCCTTCACGTGGAGGCAGAATTTGCTTTTTCTAAAGCCTTCCTCGTAGGGGAAGGGAGGTCTTCCAGAGAAGATCTCCATTGAGGTATCGTTCTCCCACCTAGCAATCAGCTCTTGACGCACCTGGGAATTCTTCATACGCCCAGCAAAGAAGACAAGTCTACTTCTGCAAATAAGCATAGACCATCATTTGTGATCAGTTATTTGTATAGAAAATTAGACAAGAAATTTGCTTAAAATCCACAATGGAAATTAATTTTCAAAGATTTCGTTCATATTTATGACCCCAATATTTCGAGCCAATACCATCATCTCCGATACAATCTGATTCGCATGATAAGAAAAGTGATATCACAAGAGGATCGTAAATAACTATACAGTTAAATCATTTCCTGTTTTGAAGTGACAGGTGTGCAGAAACAAATGAATTCTTGCAGATCACATTCTTTTGCAAAAACTTTATTTATCCAAATCTCCCATCATCACCCTGCCATCCAATTCCTTCATCTATCAGGTTGTCGTTTAAAAGATGTAAAAGACAATCTCTAATTTAAGCTGTCGCCTTCTTCTAAGAAGAGATAATTAGGGTTGGGAAGAACATGCTAACATGTAGTCAGCAACATCCTTTTTGTAGTGGGATGTAAATTATTATAGCGCATACTTCAATTAGACTAGCCTTCCTTGCAAGGTAAAATGTATTTTGCAATATGTAGGATCACATCTTTTTTTTCAACATTGCAATAATGTTGGTTATTTAAGTACATGTGCATAGAGTCTTAGACATTGTTTTGGGAACAGCAGATATTCATGCACTTGCAGCAAGTAATTATTAAATAAATTCTGCTACTGGTAGTTGTTTCTAGGACCCATAAGGTATGAAATATCTCGAAAATTTATCATGATGTTATTATATATTCACACTATCTACTTCCATACCTAGAGTGATATCCAACATACAGGTTTCTTATCTAAAAAAGGTGATGGGCAAGTACAGATTGATACTTGGACAGCTGATTGGCAACCATGGCAACCCTAGGGAGTGGCATTGTTGAGATGCTAGAATTTGATGATGGACACATAATAGAGCATCTCATTTTTAATGAGGCCAATATTCTCACATGACAGCGGCATAAGGAACCACATTCAATTACCACTTCTTTACTTGCACTGTTTATGTTATTCTATGATTCATATGTCGTAAATTTAAGCCTTGTTTTTTGTCTATTAGGTTTATCCAAGCTACAGCAAGTGCAACATAAGGCCTTCTTTCAGCATGATGACTTGCACATAATGCATAAAGAAAGTGATTTGGCATCCTCCAACAACATCAATGTCATATGTATTGCTAGGTCAACCTTGATGATGTTGAACCATCGCCAAATGCACCTATATGACCAACACTAGGAAATCCTTGAACTCTGAGAATTGTAGGGGTACTATTGTGAAAGAAATTCTAGCCTTCTCTCTTGAGTCAAGGCCCATTAGAAAGTATGACAAAACTCAAAAATTTAAGAAACAACAGCCAAGCTGGCCTAATATGCCATCATCACATGAGAGAACAGGGTGCATGCCAAAGACACGATGCACTGCCAAGTGTTTTATGTCAAGTTTTGACATGCCATAATTGCCTCACCCTAGGGTAACCATAACTGCTAATCAACCATCCTAGTAGCAACTCACATAATATTGAAAGCAAATATATGTATTGTACATATGTATTTTAAAAATTCTAGAGTGCAATCATTAAACACCAAAAAAATAAGTTTTCCACGCGCATCCATGTCCTACTAGCACATGATAAATAGTAGGTGGAGGGCTGGAGGCACATGATGTAATGACTAGTCCAGTGCCTAACTAGATAATATCATTCATCTTGACGATCAATGGCTCTATCCTACGTATCACAAAATACATTTTACCCTAAAATCTAACTGAACATGAAGATGCACCCACTGCAGCAGCTAATCCCACTTTGAAGCAAATGGTGCCAATGGCATGCCAGCATTTGAATCCATCCTTGACCACATATTGTTGTAAAGGGGTGGTAGAGGTTGAGTTTTTGCTGCAAGACTCAAACAATGGCTCAGATTACACATGGTCTTGTACATCCCTAGCTCTTCATTGAGGGCTTCAACAAGTTTCTATCACACATTTCTAGATAAGCTCAGCCAGCAGATGTCCATGATATACTGAACCTAGGATCTAGTACAAGGACCACATCAACTTCTAGAATTCACCATGTCCGAAGGTGACCTGGTCCCACTTGACAATAGTTTTAAAAAAAAGGATGGGAGAAATGTAGATAAATATCAGGTCAGGCAAGATTAAAAGCCAGGTCACTGGTAATTAACATCCAATGATTTTGCCACTTAAACAGTTGATCCCATATAAAATGGGTGCATTGCTAGGTCTCAAGCTAATTCTAATGGGAGTCTAGGAAAATAGATATGAATTGAATGACCTACGTATGTTTTTATTCAGAAGTAGACATGGACAGGATAGAAGCACAATATATACTAATACAGCTTCACAAAATGAATAGACAAAAACAAAAAGATGTTGAATGAAGGTAGTCACCAATGAAAAGAAAATTCATACAAGAAGTGATAAGAAGATATCAGAATGTACAGCAAACATCAATGTGACAAATAGCATTTGAAGCTGGAGCATTGTGCTATAAAATGAGATAGATGGTGACTGAAAGACATGTAGCTTGAAGCAAAAATTCTTGCAAGCATAGAATGACACAGGATTCCCTATCATAGGACGTTCCAGGCCTTTGAGGGCATTAATTTGTCTCTACAGGGCACACTCAATTTTAATTCAAAGCAAATAATGTATACCAGATGGCATGAGAACATAAACATGCACTCATTTACATATTTGATACCTCAATTAAATATGAATTATGATATGATGATGATTGGAGTCAAATTATCAACAATGGACATTTCTTATTACTGTCATGTGCTAAGACAATTGTAAATTAAATATGACTCATAATGATATCAATTCGATAGTTGACAAAATAATTGAATTTTTTTAATTTAGGTAGAATATTGACAAAAAGAAAATTATGGAATAAAATTTTATGATGCAACATGCAATACCACAAAGACATCAGAACATGTGATAATTTCAGTAATCATTTGAACATGGACAAATTTTTTTTAAAAAAAAATTTGATGAACGTGGCATGATGAATACCTTAATACATAAAAACCCAAATGGAAAATGTAAATATGACATCACACCATTTAAACCTGACAGCATTAGGAAAACATGGCAATTATAAAAATGCTATGGCAAACATCTGAATGTAAATAATTTAAAAACTGAACTATTGTTAAAGAATGATCACTAAAACAACATTAATTTGAATGTAATAGCTGAAAATTTGGTAACATGAAGTTTTTTGGACGAGGACCCCAGGAAAGACTGATTATTCTGCGCTGTTAGAAATCATGGTCATCACAGATTCCATGACCACGAATTGTCAAAGTGCAGGATCACATAGAAATTCACAAGTGGCATGACTGCATAGACCTTAGTCAAATTTTTACCTATGTTTTACATAGAAATTACCTAGTGCATGAAAGAACTGCAAGAAGATATAATGGTTACAGAGAATTATTTAATGGTGCCAGCAGATGAGATGCTAGGGTTTCATTGACCAGCCACTTTGCGTGGTCAACCTAAACTCCACAAAATAATAAATTCTGCAGCTTCAATCACAGAATAAGGAAACCGGAAAAGGGAGAAAAGGATAAGTTTTTGTCTACAGAAGAAGGGACTCTAATTTTCAGGTTCTGGAAGCAAAGACATGAATGAAGGGAATGTGTATAAAGAAAGGATGGAGGGATACCGGGGTTTGAGCCTAGGAAGAGGCTAGCATTTTGCTCAAGAGGAAGAGATTGAGGCTGGAGCCAGAGTAGAAAAACTGGAACTAAAAAACAAAGGAAGAAAAGGAAAAAAGATCTTGCATAGTGTATTAAATTTAACTTCAAAGGTGATCAGACTCAAATCACCATGCTATTGGGAGATGGTTGGAGGTTGTGCAGCCGTAGAATGGCCCAAATATCTTTATAAGGAAGAGGAGTAACGAGAAGGGTAACAAATTAAGTGTGACACTTGTGGAAGAGGAATGAGGCTGTTGAGGCATGAGTGGAGAGGGGGGAAGAGATGGCTAAAAGCACAGGGTAAGAAAGGAGATGGGAATGAGGAGGGATAAAGGGGATAGTTGGCAAGGAGAGATATGGCATAATTTCCCACTGTCCACTAAATTAACTATTCAACTACCCCAAGCCCTCCCCCTCCACAACAAAATAAAAAAATTGAGATAAACCAAACTGGAAATTGATTAGATTTTTCTATCTTGGAATAAATTAGTTTATACAATTGGTCATTTGAGTGAAATAAATCTCTGCCCCACTTAACACAAAAATCTTTTGAGAAGCTCTATGGAACTGATTATCTGAGCCAAGAACATAAATGTCAAAAAGTACTTTTCCTGCACTTCTCATCCACCCAATAAATCTCCATTCAGCCCTTTCTCTCCATGGCAAGGACCAACTCACACTATCATAGGCTTTCCTTGTATCGACCTTATGCATACATCAAGAAAACTAAAATTTATTTGTGCAGTTTAATGCCCAAGGACAATTGAATAACAATCAATGATAGAATGAAATTATTACAAATTTCTGGTTCTAGTAAATTAGAAAAGTAGTCATAGTCTTCATCCTTATAACCAAACCTTAAAAATGGTATATTAAATACCACTTATCAAACTAATATGCCTGTATGTCTTACCTCAATTCATCATTCTTCAATATGAGGTAATAAAAGATTCTAGTTACCACCTACAATAGAAACTCTAGCTTGATCGCCATCTGAAAGAATTGTTGCAACATGTATTGCAAATATAATCATGCATATGCAATCAAAACCATTTGAATTTGAAGTTTCCTTCCTTGACATATTAAAAACAGTTGCCTTCACCTTATCCTCCACAAAAATCTGCTCACTTCTCACAGATCCAGCAAACCCGTGAAATTTATAACATCCATCAGGCTTCCAACTCCATTCTTAGGTTATTACAACCTGAAAAACAAGCCAAAAATAATAGCACATCAACTTTTTTCCTCAAACTTTTTAACGAACTTTGATCCATAGAATAGTATTACACCACCTGCTTTTGAACTGCCTTGCCAGAATATTTTATTTATTCTTCCCCTCTTCCAATCTCCATTTTGTGAAATTAACTAGAAGTTGCAGGCTTCTCCACCCAACCATAGCATTCCTAATCCTATCAAATCCAGCATTTAGCCTTCCTAGAAATTATAGAACAGTAGTTGTTGGTACAACTAATTATCACTAGCCACATGGTAGCATCAGGAAAATCATTGATTTGATGATATACTGACATACAGTGATTGCTGATATTTGAATCCAGATCGATTGAATATCAATCTAGAACTCTGACTAATTCGCATCAACAAGATATCAAGTTACAGTTACATAGTTACAGCTTTATAGATAGGCCATAATGGCAATTTACCGCCCTCACAGCCATGTTGGTGGGCCCAATGGCTTGCTTAAATCCTGTCATGAAACAAGGATGGATTTTAGCTGTCCTGCGGGTTAATAGCTTAGGCGGAGATCGGTAATATACCGCCCTAGCTATCTTCATCCTGTTTCAAGATTTCAACCATGCTCGAGCATCCTTATGCCGAGGTCGGTTTATCACCGACCTCGCCAATAAACAGCGATGATGTCAGCATTACCTCAAGACTAGATTGGCTAAAATCCAACCTACCAATGAAGTATTCGATTCAGCATCGAAAGGAGTCCAAAACTCTCTGACTTTGATACAACTGTCATCCAACTAGACTATAGCTATCCTCTAGCTATGCTACAGACAATCTCTACATGGATTAATGGTCTATAGCTGCCACCAAGCTGGCATATCCGTTATAACAAACTAACAACCTAACAAACTCCAAACGGCCTGAACGGCCTAAGCAAAATTTTCTTATAAATAGAGGGACAGAGTACTCTTCCAAAAGTAAGCACAAAATTCACAGAGTCAATACTCTACTAAAATCTGCTCTCGACTTTCTCACTTAAGAAAGATCGAATTCCAACCTTTTCCACCCAAACTCTCTTTTATCGCCTTCTAGTTTTCTATTTCCACTATCTGTTCCTAAGGTCTCAGCTAACTTAAGCATCAGAGGATCCTAAACCAAAAAGATACCCCACCAATTCTTGGGATTTTTTTTCAGGTTGACTCATGATCTACAACGACTCAACCCAGATCAGCTCTCCAGCATGAGCTTTCTGCGATGATCTTAAGTCTTGCAGCAACAGATTAGCACTAGAGAAAGGGTATTCATTCAAATTTTGTGAAAATGGTGAAGAAGGCATAGAATCTGACTCCATCCTCTCCAGGAATCGCTTCGGAGATAGTTCAACCCCAACCTCTGGTGATGGTTGACCTACAACAGTTCAATCTCTTGGTGCAGCAAATCTAAGCTCTTATCAATGCCGTGCAACAGCTCTAGCATACAACAAAGTGACAGTAAGAACCAATTCCTCAAAAAGCTATATCTCAACATAGCCATCTGCCAGTTCCTCAAGAACCCTGCCAGGAGCGTTTTCTTGATCAAGAAGAACGGTCCTATGAGGAAGAATCAACCCCCTATAGCAAGAGGCCATAATGGGAAGAAGGACTCGAACAGAAGCTTCAAGATCTTGAGAAAAGATTGAAAGAAGTACAGCTTGAGGGCCCTTTTCAAAGTAAGAAGGATTTTCATCTCACATCCCCTTTTTCTGTTGAAATCTTAAATGAACCGATTCCTTCCCAGTTCAAGATGTCTGCACTGGAGCCATTCGATGGTTCCACTGACCCTCAAGACCATCTTAAGAGATACAGAAATATTATGAGGCTTCAGAGAGCGTCTAACACTCTGTTGTGCATGGCCTTCCCCATCACTCTCAAGAAGTCTGTGAGAGTATGGTTCTTTGAACTCCACCTAGGATCCATTTCCTCTTTTGACCAGCTGAGTAGATTGTTCGTTGTCTACTTTGGAAGTAATTGCCTCCACCTAAAGAACATGGACATCCTTTTCTCTATGGTCTAATAGGAGGGTGAGTCCCTCCGTAAGTACATAGCTCGCTTCAATGTAGGCATTTTGGAAGTAAAAAACTTCAATGAGTCCGTCGCCATGTCTACCTTGAAGCAAGGACTCAGCAGCTATCGCTTGACCTTCTCCCTAAGCAAGAATTTTTCAAAAACCTATAAGAAAATGCTGACCTAAGTCCAGAAGTATACCTAGGCAAAGGAGGAAGAGAAGCTGAACAAGGAGAAAAAAATAAAGAAGAAAAGAAGTGGCCCCGTAAAGAGGATCATGGGAATCAAGGGAGTGTTAGTGATCGACCTCAGAAAATTTGAGGTCCCAGAGCCCACCTTAGAAAATCGATAGCTACACTCCCTATCTGCCTCTTGAACCCAGATCTTGAAGGAGATTGAGAATCAAGAATATCTCCATCACCCTAATCCCATAAGAGCCCCGTCTATGAAGAGGGACAAAAGCAAATTCTACCATTTCCACCAGGATCATTGCCATGATACTGAGGAGTGCCTCCAACTCAAAGATGAGATTGAGACGCTGATTCGCTGAGGCTATCTCGACAAATATGTCAAAGATTGGTGAATCAAGCAATTGAGCAACGCCAAAAGCCCGATGACGCCGCTGAACACAGTCGGCCAACTACCAAAGTCATCAACATGATCTCCGACATCGGTAGATCTCGGGGGCCATCTAAAAATCCTTTCCCAAAGAGACAGCGCACTGACAATGTTGTCTCCTTTTCTGATTATGATATTCAAGAAGTTCAAACTCCTCATAATAATACTGTTGTCGTTTCCATGACAATAGTAAACTATGATGTAAAAAGAATTTTAGTAGATAATGGGAGCTCTATGGACGTATATTCTACGATGCTTTCCAAAAAATGAATGTTTTGAATAAGTTGAAGCAAGTCGATACTCTACTGATTGGGTTCTTAGGAGACTCGATGGCCGTTAAAGGAGAAATCACATTACCAGTCACTGTAGGAAAAGATCCCTGTCAGTCGACCGTACAGCTCATATTGCTAGTTGTCAAGATACCATCCGCATACAATGCTATCCTTGGTTGACCTGGGCTCAACACCTTGAAGGTAGTAGTTTCCACTTATCATCTGCTAGACCAATTCCCAACCAGAGATGGGATCGGAGAAATGCGTGGGACTAAATGATGGCTAGACAATGTTTTTTGATAGCTTCAAAGATGAAGAAACCTATTGAAGCCTTGCCGACTGAAATACCTAATCAAGAAGGAAAAGATGAGAATCAAAAAAAACCGAGGTGAGTCAGCTGAACCTCTCATTGCTGTCCCACTGGGCGAAGATCCAAAAAAAAATAGTTCAAATAGGATCTCGACTAAATCCCAATCTAAGGAACAAGTTAATGTCCTTTCTTCGAAAAAATGCCAATTAGATATGGCTGGAATTTCTACTAACATCATCGTGCATAAACTAACTATTGATCCCAAGCGCCGACCAATGAAGCAAAAGAAAAGAAACTTTACTCCAGAAAAGTAAAAAGCGATAGATGAAAAAGTTGATAAACTTTTGAATGCTAAATTCATTAGAGGAGCCCAATACCCAAAGTGGATAGCCAACGTTGTGATGGTCAAGAAGACGAACGGCAAATAGAAGATTTGTAATGATTATACCGACCTCAATAAAGCCTGCCCCAAAGACAGTTTTCCTTTTCCAAAAATTGACCAGTTAGTCGATGCCACTTCGGGACACAAGCTGTTGGGTTTCATGGATGCCTTCTCCGATTATAATCAAATCAGAAAGGCTCTCGAAGATGAAGAAAATATGGCTTTTGTTACTGACAAAGATTTGCATTGTTAAAAAATGATGCACTTTAATTTGAAAAATGTAGGTGCCACCTACCAGTGCTTAGTCAATAAAGTATTTAAGCAGCAAATTGGCCGCAATATGAAAGTCTACATTAACGATATGTTAGTAAAAAGTACAGAGGAAGATCAGCATATCACCAACCTGGAAGAAGCCTTTGGGGAGCTCCATAAATATCGGATGAAACTCAACCTCAACAAGTGCACTTTTGGACTAACGATCGGAAAATTCTTGGATTTTCTAATAACTCATAGAGGAATAAAGACCAACTCTGAGAAGATTCGAACATTGCTTGAAATAAAGCCCCCAAGCACTGTGAAAGAGGTGCAGCAACTCACTGGATAAGTGACGTCACTTAGCAGATTTATATCCAAATCAGCTGAAAAATGCTTTCCTTTCTTTAAGACTTTGAAATAGATCAAAGACTTCAAATGGTCAAAGGAAGTCAGTCAGCCTTTGACAACCTCCAGAGATATCTTGGCTCAATCCCATTACTATCAAAACCAGTCGAAGGTGAGGATTTATTTATATATCTATCTATTTCACCTAACGCTATTAGCTCGATTTTAGTCCAAGATGATGTAGGGACATAGAGGCCAATCTATTATACCAGCAATTTATTGTGAGATGCTGAAACTCAGTATTCTAAGACCAAGAAAATAATATATTCTCTAGTTACATCAGCCAAGTGGCTTCGACCGTATTTTTAAGCTCATTCTATCATAGTCTTAACTGACCAACTGTTGAGATCAGTTTTTCAATGACCTAACACATCTGATCAATTAGCTAAATGGGCCATTAAGCTCAGTGAGTTTGACATTTATTAATGGCCCAGGTCTTTTATGAAAGCTCAAGTATTGGCCGATTTTGTGGTGAAATACTCTATCCTTGAAGAAAAGCTAGCTTTAGAAATTTCAGAAAAAATTATCGAGGATTCTTATTGGTTCGTGCATATTGATGGAGCTTCGAATGCTAAGAGAAGTGGAGCTAGTTTAATTTTAGCCAGTCTAGCAGGAGTTATTATTGAGCATGCCTTGAGATTTAACTTTAAGACTTCTAATAATAGCACCGAATATGAAGCCTTCATCGTAGGACTTAAAATGGCAAAAAAGCTTAATATTAAAAGACTCAAGATCTTCATAGATAGATTCACAGCTTGTCATCGGACAGGTATGAGGTTAATTCAAAACCAAAGATTCTATTATATCCCAATATTTACACAATGTGAAAGAGTTGTTAAAAAGCTTCGAAGACATCAAAATCACACAAATACCAAGATCGAAGAATGCCCAAACTGATCTGTCACATCTAGCCATCTCAGGTTTTTCCAAACTTAATTAGAAAGTATTCATTGAGGTTCTTGAAAAATCCAGTACAGAAATTCTGATGATTGCTCAAGTAGACCATGAATCAAGCTGGATAGATCCTTTGATGGATTACATTGATAAGGGAGCCCTACCGAATGATCCTACTAAGGTAAGAAAAATTAACAGGCAAGCCCCATTGTATGTCACTTTGGATGAAAGATTATATAAGAGACATATTCTTTTCCATTACTCCGATGCTTACAACCCTCAGAAGCTGATTATGCTCTTCACGAGATCCACGAAGGAATTTATGGCAATCACTTGGGAGGTAGGTCATTGGCATGCAAAGTTATCCGACAGGATTATTATTGACCAACTATTTAAAAAGATGCCACCGACCTTGTCAATAAATGTGACCAGTGCCAAAGATGCACAAATATTCAACATTAGCCCACTGTCGAGCTAATATCAATTATAGCTCCTTGGCCTTTCGCCATATGGGGGATGGACATCCTTGAACCTTTTCTGATGGTGACAGGACAAAGAAAATTTTTGATAGTGGCCATTGATTATTTCACCAAATGGGTAGAGGCTGAACCGCTAGCACAAATCACTAAAAAGAAAATGCAAGACTTTGTCTGAAAATCAATCATCTATCGTTTCGGCTTATCTTGGGTTATTATGACCAATAATGGATGATAGTTAGATAATCCAAAGTTTAAAAAATTCTGTTTTGAGCTGCATATTGAACACAGGCTCACTTCAGTGGAACATCCACAATCAAATAGAGAAGCCGAGGTCATAAATCGAACAATCCTCCAAGGTTTAAAAGCAAGGCTCACTGAAGCCAAATGTCTTTGGGCAGATGAACTGTACAACGTTCTCTGGGCTTACAGAACTATCCTCTAGCGACCGATTGGAGAAATGCCCTTTAAGCTTACCTTTGGGGTAGAAACTATGATACCTATAGAAATCGGTCTTCCAATATCAAACGTAGAGAATTTTCATGAAGAAAGCAATTCAGATCGACTGAGAACTGACCTGAATCTGCTAGAAGAAACTAGAAAAAGCTTAAATTCGCATGGCGACCTACAAACAAAAGGTGGCTAGATATTACGATGCCCGAGTAAAGCCAAAAATCCTTCATAAAGGGGACCTGATTCTTCATCGAGCTGAAGTCTCAAAACCTTTGGAACAAGAAAAACTCGCCCCAAACTGGGAAGGGCCTTATCGAGTCACTAAAGTGATATGCTCGGATCATACAGGATCGAAAATTTAGATGGCTCAAATATTCCAAGAACATAGAATGCTGAGAATCTCAGATTGTACCACCAATGAATCCTGAATAAAAACTTCAAATTTTTGTTTCAATGAAGATGGATTTTCTATTCCAAAATATTAAAAGTCATCTCTCGACCACCTCGTTAGAAAACCAAGCAAAATCAAACCTATCCAAATAAGGTTATGCTATCCAGCCAAACAAGGACAAGATGAAAATTCAAACCTATCCAAACGAAGCTATGCTGTCCAGCCAAATGAGGATAAGGTAAAAATCAAACATGTCCAAATGAGACTATGCTGTCCGACCAAATAAGAACAAGATGAAAATTCAAACCTATCCAAACGAGACTATGTTGTCCAGTCTAATAAGAATAAGATAAAAATCAAACATATCCAAACGAGGCTATGCTGTCCAGCCAAATGAGAACAAGGTGAAAATTCAAATCTATCCAAATGAGGCTATGATGTTCGGCCAAACGAGAATAAGGTAAAAGTAAGTTTGTCCAAATAAGGCTATGATGTTTGGCCAAACGAGGACAAACTAAATTGTGAGACATCCGATATTCGGAGTGGACCTTACAACTTAGATCGTGAGACATTCAATCTCCGAATTGGACCTCATAACTCAGATCATGAGACATCTGATCTCCGAATTGGACCTTACAAGCTAAAATCATAGGATACCCAATCTCTTGATTGGATCTCTGAAGTTTACTAATGGATTTCTTTAATTTCAGGTTCATACTTTGAGATATTCGAGTTAAAGCTAAAAATATTAGTCACTTGACCACAATAGATACTCTCCAAAACCCTTTAAAAAAGGAAGAGAGTGGAAAGCAGCTGGTCAAAATCCTATCAAACAAGAAGGAAACTTAACCTGCCAATCCCGAACTCAAGTAGAGGTATTCCTAAACTTCTACTATATTTGAATTCTTAAAGTTCGATCATCTCTTAATTATTTGATTTGATACATACTTTTGCTGAATCAATTCACATCATGACCCCACCAAGATCAGTCAATATTATTATGAATCTGACCGAAGTCAGATGTTATTTATTATGGATAACTTAGAAAATTTTTGAGATTGAGAGACAATCCTAACCTACACTGGGTAATGTAAGATCGAAAATATCCAACATCATAGACTATGATTGAGAAGTAGTCATGAACAAAAAAGTTTCTTCATTACTTCGAAAAATATGTATAAAGCCCAAGTTGGGTTGATACAGTAATAGCAAAACAAAACGAAAGGAAAGAAGATTACAAAATCAGGCATTTGCCTGAAGAGCTTCAACAGGAGCAGCTGCTTGGTCACCAGTCAAGGACTCCATTGAAATGACTTCGACAGTTGGAGTGTCGGCAGGAGCAAGAGAAAGTTGTTGAAGGGTCACCTCGGACCAAAGCTGGGGTACGACAGTAGAAGGGGCCACGTTCGACGTCCGGCTGGGTAGAAGTCTCCGACATCAGTTGAATGGCTGCCTCTTGAGTAATACTGCTCAAGTCTAAATCAGAAAAAAGCATCTTGACCAGACTCTTGCAATTCGCAAATCCACAATCGAATGCCTCCTCAAAAGCCTCCATAACTTCCTCTTAGAAAGCTTTCAAGGACTTGTAATCCTCCATATCTCTGACAGTAGCAGCCTTGCACCTCTCGATCTCTCTTTGATACACGAGAAGGGCTTTGTCCTGGGCTGCCACAGTGTCATCCCGAGAGGCTACTATTGTCTCCAACTCCTTCACTTTGGTCTCCAACTCAGCAATCTTAGAGACCTACTGCAGCTCTAGCAGCTTCTCTCCCTCATTTGCTTTCTTTGATGGTCCATCAGAATCTTATTCTTCTCTTTTATTGCGGCCAGCTTCTTCTAGAACTACTTCTTCAGATCCTTGGCGATCTTGGCCTTCTTTGCGGTTTTTTTTCTGTTGCTTTCTTGTAGTCCTTTGCAAATTGTAGCTCCTCTTTCATAGACTTTTTATTCTCAAAAACCATGCCATATGCTCACTGAGCAGCCTAAAAAACATGGCAGGCTGAAAGAAAAGAGCAAAAGTCAGATCGATTTTAAATCTAAGTAAAAAAAGAAAAGGAAAAAAAAAGAGAAGGAAAAAGAAAAAAGAGAAGAAGAAAGATGGGAGACTTACGTCTAAAATACTATTAAAGCTATAGTTGACTAGCTCCTTCAGTCCAAGATCCCTCCTCCAAGAGTTAAGATCCCGTTGTGACATCATTTGCACACAACAGGTCCCTGCCAAGTCTTGGCATGTCGAGCAGGGAAGCTTGGGAGAGATCAATTTTTTCGGTGAAGGTCGATCGCAGATCGACCTTGGGAATCCTAGACCCCCCCGAGGGGTTAAGACGATCTGGCGGACGTCGGGGCCGGTGCAACATCAGGATTGGACCTTGGCGGTGCAGTACATGGGCTCGATCTCGGACGAGCCGTTGGTTCTTTAGGAGGTGGACGGATCGCCTCGGTAGATTGCCGATATCCCCTAGACACTAGCAGTGATGCAGGAATGGGAGCTGCATTTATCACTAATGGCCCCGGAGTAGAAATGGGAGCATATTAGGGAGATGCCGACGTGGGTTCAGTAGTTTCCTTCTCCTTTCCCCCTTTGCAGTAGGCAAATTGGCGGGCTCCTGCTTTCTCTTCTTTTACTCTGCCAACCTTTTTGGATCGAACCTCATGAGTGCTGTTACAACAAAGAAAGTATACTAATTAGAAGAATGCTCATGCACATGAAAAAATGAAGTCTAATGACAGACTCCCCTTAGAGAGAGATCTGGCTAATGTCGGAGTTGAATAATGACTGATCTGTCACCAGCTGACTTAACTTGGGCACCTTCATACCCAGTAGCTTTTCAAAGGTTTCTTTGTCCTCAGGCAAAACTTGGTTGTTGGAGTTTCAGTTGAGCTGAAGTTTATCCTAGCTATAACTGAAATCCTACGGGATATCGAAAGAAATGAAAAAAAAATGACTCTTCTAGTCGTGAATAGAGTAAGGAAGAGAAGGACCGAATTTACAATGAGGTTGGGGTGAAAAGTACCACCAACCCTTTTTTGTCTTCTTTAGGACGAATAATGCCCTGAAGAGGAAAATCCTAAGGTTTATGGCAGCAAAACTATTGCCGATGATGGAAACTAGGATAATCCTAATGATATTAGGAGTAACCTAGGTCAGGTGGAGTTTGTAAAAATCTAAGATATTACAGATGAAAGGATGTAAGGGGAACCACAGTCCAGATCAGAGTGCTTCATTATAAAAAGCTATACAGCCCTCGAGAGGTGGTGTAACTCGTTCATCCAGATCGGGAGCTATCAGTTGAAAATTCTTAAGGATAAGATATTGATCCCTAAGCTTGTCTAGATCAGGATCAGTCAAGACTGAGGGCTCAGCACTCGGACCAAAATAGTCCAGAAATCCCCTTATCGGGGACTTCGAACCATTTTTACTAGAGGTACCAACCTCGACGGTCGCTTGAGATTGATTAGCCACCTTGAGCTCGAGTTGGAGCTGGGTAGACCAGATCTCTTGATCACCCGGGACTCTTTTCCCCCCTCCTCTTATCACCGCCGTGGGAAGTGCTCTCTTGAGAAGACATTTTTTAGAAGTTGAAGGAAGCTAAAAGAAGAGAAACAAGCTGAACAGAGGAAACAAAGAAAAGAAATCCTAAACAAAGGAAACTCTAAACAATGATAACAGAAGTAAGGGATCTACCTAAAAAGAAAAGAGACCTTGAAGTAGCTTCTCTTCTGGCTCCATTGACTCCTCTTGGCTCCAATGGTGGCCGAAACCTCTTTCTTTTCTGATCGGACAAATACTAGGAAGCTTCCGGAATTTCTTATGTAGAGTCTTCCAATAATGAAGAGCAATAAAATGATTCTCAAATGGTTGTTGTCCTATTTATAGGTGGCAATGTTTCATATTAATCCAGCCATCGTTGGATTCAAGCCATTTGTCGGCAATCTAGAATCACTACAGAGAAGCCGTTTCAACGCACCCCATTCTGATTAAGTTGCATAAACGCGATCCTCTTAATGGTTCAGATGATTAATGGAAAAACGACACGTGTCTCACATCGCCCGAATATAGCAGAGCAGGTAATGATGATTTCCGTCTCTCCATGCTTCTTTAATTATCAGATATGATGGCTATGGCGGGATCCCTCCAAACGAGACGGCATGTCGTTTCAAATTATTAAAAATTAATTCTGGCTGCGGCCGTATGGCGCAGTTATCGGTGGAATAAGTTAAGAAATATCTTTTGGAACGACTCCACCCTATTGTAGAGAATTCCACTTTGGGTCTAGAAAAGGGGGGGGCAAGTATTGCTATAGCTAATTATCACTAGCCACGTGGCAACATCAGGAAAAACATTGATCTGATGATATACTGATATACAGTGATTGTCGGTATTTAAATCCAAGTCAGTTGAATATCGATATAAAACTCTGACTGATTCGCATCAGCAAGATACCAAGTTACAACTACAAATTTACAGCTTTATAGACAGGCTACATCGATAATTTATTGCCCTCACAACCATGTTGGTGGGCTTGATGGCTTGCTTAAGTCCAGTCATAAAACAAGGATGGGTTTCAGCTATCCTGTGGGTTAATAGCTTAGGCAAAGATCGGTAATATACCGTCCTAGCTATCTTCATCCTGTTTCAAGATTTCAACCATGCCTATGCACCCTTATGCCTTGGTCGGTTTGTCACCGACCTTGCCAGTAAAGGGTGACAATGTCAGCATTACCTCAAGGCTAGATCGGCTAAAAACCGATCTACCAACACAGTATTCGACTCAGCATGGAGAGGAGTTCAGAACTCTCTGACTTTGATACAGCTATCATCCAGCTATGCTATAGCTATCCTCCAGTTATGCTACAGACAATCTCCACATAGGCTAACAGTTCATAGCTGCCACCAAGCTGGCAAGTCCATTACAATAAACTAACAGCCTAACAAACTCTAAACAGTCTGAATGACCTAAGCAAATTTTCTCTATAAATAGAGAGACGAGATACCTTTCCAGAGATAAGCACAAGGTTCATAGAATCAACATTTTGCTGAAATCTAATCTCGACTCCTGATTCAAAGAATATCAAATCCCAACCTTTTCCACTCAAATCCTCTTTTCTCGCCTTCTAGTTTTCCATTTTCACTATCTATTCTCAAGGCCTCAACTAACTTAGGCATCGAAGGGTCCTAAACTGAAGAATACCCCACCAGTTCTTGAAAATTCTTTGTAGGTTGACTCGTGATCTACAACAACTCAACCCAGATCAACTCTCCAGTGCAAGCTCTCTTCGACGATCTGAAGCCTTGTAGCAACAGTAGCGATGATGATTACCACCACACATTACTTGATTTTGATTAACAAAGTTTTTGAAGTTGGATGTTTTAAATATTATCATTTTATAGCACATTTATCTCAAATAATTTACTGAACAACAGACTTACTCGCATGGTCTATTATCTCCTTGTCCTAGGCTTAGCAATTTGATAAGTTCTGTACTGGGGTATGCATCTCTTAAAATATGAAAGTTAAAGTCACATCAAAAGAGATGAAGGTAATAGGATCTAGCAAGTCCACTCTTTAATCAAGCCCCAGTAACAGGATCTTCAACGGTAAAGGGAATGAGGACTAAAGTAACACTCTAGCTCACCTAGACAATGTGTCTCTTGTGTCTGGTTTGTTCAGCCACTTGATAATATCTGAACATAGACCACTTCATTTCCTTCTAAACTCCTTACCTTTGAGCGTGCATCTCAGCCATAAGAATCTGATGTCATCAGCATCATTTTACAATGTGCTATGCTGTATTTGTGCTACGTTAAGAAAAAATTGCCAAAAGAAGTGCAATGAAGCGAAACAATGACTAAAAGAATCATTATAAAGAAATCTATGTTGTCCCAACAATTGCAAATTAATTTCACCATCTCCTGGAAAATTCGGCACCTCCTCCATTGCGTATTTCCATTCTCATGCTTAATTGATCTCATATGGCTTATGCAATTTTCTTCACAATCAAAACACAGCTAGTACTGGTCCAAGGAGTGGCTTTATCACATCAACAAAGAAATGTTTTCTAGATGCTAACTGTGAAATACCAATCAGACAATGCAGCAGCTAATTGTGAAGAGCCAATAAAGCAATATAAACATTGGCGAGACCAGCAAATGCAGAAGCACATAAAAATAGGAAAGCAGCCAGCGGAAGTTTAGAATTCTCCAGAACTCACCGTGCATTTGGAGGATTGGGTACTTCTTCTAGTGGACGAGGCCAGACCTGCGCCAGCCCAACATCTTTATGGGCAGTGTACACCCTCTGAAAGTAGCTGGACGAGCACGCCACCTGAATAGCATTATTCTGGAGCTCAGGATGCTTCAAGGCAGCTTCCCGCCCAACAGAGTGACAGCAAACATAAAAGTGATTTGATCCCCCTGAAGCATTCCAAAACTCATACTCCTGGCTGATCCTCGTTGTATACTGGGCGACGAAGTCCGCGATCAACGCCTCGGAGCGCACGCGAGGATCATTCCTGAGGGCATTGATGGAGAAGGGCAAGAAGAAGAAGCTGGCCTTCACAGGGTCGGATGTCAGGAATCGGCTGCGGAGGAGGCTGATCTTGAACATATGCTCGCTGAAGTAGTTGCCGAGCTTGGGATCGAGAGGGTCGGGGTGGGGAAGGAAGACATTGGCGAAGGGGGAGGACGAGTTGAGAGCATCGGGATAGACGAAGATTTTCAGATTCTGGAGCATGGCGTCGAAATCGGAGGCGAAGAGGTCCCAGTCGTGGTAGGGGCCGGCAATCCGAGCTGGCTTCGAAGCAGTCGTGGTGTTCCACTTCTCGGGTGCTTCGGATGAAGGAGGAAGGAGAGTGGAAGCTACTACTGTGGTTGTGCGGGTTCGGTGTGGGAGTGGAACGTGGTCTAGCTGTGGTGGACGGGAGAACGCCTGCCACGAGACGGCTATAGATCCTACAAGAGCGAGAAGCAGAAGCCACGGTAGAGACGGTCTTGGCCGCTTTTTTCGACTCATCATGAAGGAAACTCGTGAAAAGCGGGGAGCGAAGAGGCCGCCTTCGCTCGCTTTCGTTTAATTCGCCTTTCGTTGGAAGGAAAGAAGTCTTCAGCTGAGAGCGTTTGGTCCTCGTGGGCGCATCAATATTCGTGCCATTCTTGGAAAGCTTCGTCGAACACCTTGTGGGTGATCGATAGCGGCTGCTTCCACGCCATAGGTTGCCGGAATCCTGCTTTCTCTGATCATGGCGCACAATACCAGCCAAGCGGGGGAGTCGTCCGCGTTGGGTGGTGGCAGATCAAAGTCCCGGAAGGATGCTCTGCAGGGTAGTCGGCAACCCCTGGGCAAACTTAGAGGGTTTCGGAGGAAATCACGGCTCTTGAGGATTATTTTTCCGATTTGTTGGTGCTGCCGGATGAGGAGATGGAGGTTGCCAGATATCGATGGGAAAAAACTGAAGTGGTTGCCTAGAGCTTGGGCGTCGGCTGGCTGCGGATTTAATAGCAAAGGAATTCAAAAAAATAAGGCAAAACTCGCTAATGATGTCGAGGCTTTTTCCGTGTTGGGGGCACCTATCTCTTCCGGTCCCGGTTGGAGGAGAAACGAGATTCTTACTCAGGACCGTGGGTTATCACAGGGCAGATCCTGGCTGGCTATTGAACCGTGGGTGATGTTTGTAGAGATGGAAATAAAGGGAATACTAATTTGTTTGAAAAATCTGAAAGATTGAAGACGCAGATTCAATGATTGCAAGAAGAAGATAATCCGATGTAATGAACAGAATGCACGAATACGTCCAGAAATATGACAAAGTGTCGAGGCCATTAAGCGCCATAAATCTCATCTCAAAGTGCAAATAGATAATGAATATAATTAAATTTGCAAAATGCAGATGGCACATTATTTGACCAGATGGATAAGATCGCAGCCAGCGCAGCAAAGCATTTACAAAATAGGTTGGAACATGCAAACTACTCAAACGGGTATCGGTACCGCTGTAAAGCGGGACAATTATGACACCGAGGGGCCAATCTACTCGAAGGTTTATACGGTCAAAAGGATTGTCCGAACATCATCATGGACCTCCCAAATAATAATATGGTGGTTACTGTGGAAATTGCTTCAACGTAGATCGCTTTTGAGGGGATGTAAAAATAGAGAAAGCGTACTCAAAACTTCATCCTGACGTCGGATCTGACATAAAATAATATAAAATAAAAAAATCATCTGATGTCTAAGCCAAACAAACTCTCAAAACAATAATAAAGATGTTACAACGCAATGATGGTTGGCACGTGAACGAGAGAAATTTATATAGATGAAGATTGGTATCTACCATCAAAAAATTCAGGCATATAAATGGATTATTATTATCCATAATTATTTAAAAATAAAAATAAATTAAAGATACATTTGATTAGTCATTAATTTTTTTTATTTTTTTAATTTTTAAAAAATAAAAATTAAAAAGCAATGTTTGGTAATATTATAAAAAATAAAAAATTAAAATTAAAATAATTAATTTATATATAAAATAAAAAAAAATTATTTTTTATTTTATATTTTATATTTAGTTATTTTTTATTTTATAGCAATATGGTTATCAAACATATTTTTTGCTTTTGTTCAATAGTAAAAATAAAAAAATAATTTTTAAAAATTAAAAATAAAAAGTTATAACCAAATATATTATAGGTATTTAAAAATTTAAATTAAAACTTGAATAGATTATATTACTTAAGTGCTTATTAAAATAAGTTATAAGATATGTAGAATTGTAAAGTAAAGAACACACAATTATAAATATAATAGTTTTATAGTAGTTCGGTATCATATTTAGCACCTACGTCCATTTTTTAAGTAAATCACTTAGGAATTCAACTATAATCACTTAACTTGATTACTGTCCAATTATTTTTTTTGTGTTCACAATCTAATCTAGTTGGTTTTAACATTGGCTCACCAACCATAATCATATAATGATTGTTTTCTCAAGCTAACAATCAATCTCGATTGATTTTAATCTTGATTCACCAATCAAATCATACAATGTCCAACTCAAGACTTGGACCAATCCAAGTTTCTCACCCTAAGAAACTTAAAACAAAAATAAAAGTATAATTAAAACAAACTCTTTGAAGTGCAAGAGAACAAAATTTTAGTTATTTTGCTTGTAGAATTGATTTTTTCTCTTTGAATGCTTGAGAGAGATAGGTGAAGATCTTCGATGCCAATAGCCCGACTTCTCTCTATTTTGAGAATGATGGAAGGATAGAAGAATATCTGAAAATTACTCCTTTCTTTTACTATTTGGTTCACACACTTGAATGTACTAAAAGTTGCTTGAAAGCTCTTCAATATAAGTTCAAAAAGATGTCTTCTATATTCCAAAAGGTTTTCTTGTGTATTCATGAGGTTTCGCACCACTATAAATTTTCTAGAAGGACTTCAGAAAATGATTGATGCGTGCTAATCTATAGCTATGGTAAGTGCACCAGTCGATCAAGTAATAAAGTGAATGAGTAGAGTATCGTCCCTAGAGGATTGAAAAACAAGTACTGAAAAGCTCTTTCTTATACTTTATTTAGAAGACCAATTTATGAGAATAAAAAATTAAAGAATAAAATAAAAAAATAATTAAAAATTTTAAGAAAATAAAGAGAGTATAATTATTAGGATTTTAAACTTAAGAACAATCTGTTACTAAGGCAATCGGTTCACCAACTCAGTCAATACAATATTCAGATTATTAGATTAATTTTATTTCATGTGATGGTGGAGTCTCCTAATTTATTCACTACCCTTTGGTCCAGGCATAGCAAAACTATTAATATTTATTAATTATCCTTTGGTCCAGGTGTAATTTAAATAAATATTAATGCATTAAGTTTTGTGAAACCATTTAATTAAAATATGCTACGTCCAAAGCGCACTAAAATTCCTGCATGCATATGAATTCTAATTTGATTCATAATATAAGGTATATAATCAAGAAGCAATAACATAGATGTACTTGGTCCGTAACATCTATGTTCATCAGATCAATTAGAAGATGGCCAGTAATCTAAAAGCATTAAGATCAGATTTATATACTCCTCATGAATAAAATTAAAAATTAAAAATAAATCACACTAAATATTACATCAAAAGAGTGGCTACACCTTAGCCTTAGTAAAAGAAAATTTAGTTCATGATAACAAGTTCAAAAACAGCAAATAAAATAAAAAGTATAAAAAAATTAGACTATTTGATTGCTGAAATTGATTGTCCGTCGCTCTTGGTGTGGAGAACTTAGTGAAGAAGAAGAAGCTCCTTGATCAATATTCTGATTATCGAAAGAAAAAAATTAAAAATCCTTTTCTTTCTCTCATAAATCTCTCTTCTCTTTCTACCTCTCTGCTCTCTTTCTCTTCTTTTTTTTTATTTCTCTGACTCTCTTCTTTTTTTTTTCTCACTCTTCTCCCCTTTTTTTTTAACGGCAACAGTAGGTCCTCTATTTTTATAGGCTAAGAGATTGATTTCCCACCAAAATCTTCTTGAAATTAGGTTTAGAACTCTCAAAACAACTCAAATTAGGATTTTGGATGATTTTGACCGTTGGATGTTGATCAAACGGTCCAAAAATCGCTTAAAAACTCTTTAAAATTTTTCAGATCAAGTCGGAATTCATGCCAGCCATCGGATCAATCGTTGGATTGAATCTAGGCCGTCAGATCACGCATAGGGAAGACTTCTGATCTTAGTTTAACGTCGGAATGAATCTCAGCTGTTGGATCTCAATCGGGAGCTACGGATGCCATTCGTCAGTGCATGCGTGTCGGCCGTCCAATCAAATTCCAGTGAAAGACGTTCATTGGATCAAATAAAATTCCCAAATTACCCTCTATAAACCATGCGCAAGTCCGGTGTTGCATGGACCGTCGCATTCTTCAGCCAATCAGAGCGCACTTCTTCATGTGAAATTTCCAAAATACCCTCAAGTTGGTCCACCATGCACCGTAAAAAATGTTGATGTCAGCCTGTCGTTAGTGCTGCGTCAGTGGGTTGGTCTGCTGGTGCGATTGAACCGAATGGTCTGCTGAGCTGATTTGTCTGAACCAGTTTGAATCGGACCGATTTTTTTTTTGAAATTCAATTTTGGACTCGTTTGAAGTCTGTTTTGCCTGAAATTTATTTCATCAAAATCAAAAAAATAAGATCTTCACATTGGTGGCCTTCTTTTTGTTAGATATATGTGTCCTAAAAGCCAGAATTGGCTGACACTTGTAATACACTTCTAGAGGCAAAATTATAATTTTGACTAAAATCAATAAATGGGTTATTTTCTATCACATATGTGTATTTAGTGTCTGTGATACATCCTTTGAGTTAATGGTAATGATAATTCATATTTTCAAGAGTTGAAAATTTAAGACATGAATAATCATTATTAACTCATAAATTGCTCCTGACCATAGGATCATCACGAGGATGGTGATTGATCCGGAAGGTTGGTGTACAATCGCTTCTCTTTAGTAGATGAGTCTTGAGTCTACGGTGTGGAGACACCGGAGCGAGAGTATAGGTACTCGTTAGAGAACGAGGGCACTGAGCGTGACCACCTCGAGTAGTCATTAGGGAGTCTACCTTCTCGTCAATGACTGACTCGATGCTGCAGTAGTGTGTCTGGTTCTTTGACCTGAGATGCATCGGCAGTTCACCTTGAGGGTGTTATAGTTTGACTACACCATTACTCGGTCTCCTAGCCATATGGAACCCTGAGGTGTATGTTGGCTATGACATGTTCATTGTAGGAACTGGATTGCATCAAGATGGAATCTATCTACCTCGGTGGTAGAGGAGTAGCCCTATGATGATCATGAGAATCAAGTCCAGAAATCCATGGCCATGGTAGAGTGAAATAATAGAAAGAGTTTCTATTTAGATTTTCACATTGGACTCGAATCGAATGATTACATCATATGACAGAGACTAGGGTTTGACGAGTTCACCTTAACCCTAATCTGATCGGGGCTCAAGATAGAAGAACTTAATCACACAGGTAGCTGCACCAAGAGGTTCGCATTCAGCTCTGATGGGTTGCCACCATATACTGCTAGGTGTCACTGGTGGATTTTGGGAGCAATTAGAATGATTTAGATGATCGATCATTCTAGCTGTTCGAATCAGAAGAGTTCTGATCCATCGAAAGGAGTTTCGATGATGTCGATGATAGAGATCATGACATATCCCATTACCATACAGAACTGAACCTAACTGGGTCACACAAACAAGGGTTTGAATCTGGTGATCATCAATTGAACTGATCTAGTTCAATTGATCTGAATGAGATTCAATTAGGTTCAAGAAAATCGTGCTAGCACTCGATTGAACCTAACGTTCTTCTTTTGCTATCATAAATAAGTTGTCCTGTCTGAGCCAAAGAAGTTTGTGCTCAAACAGAGGCCTTCATATGGTCTGACAGGAGGTTGTCCAAGTCAGAAAAGGTTGTCTTATTTGTAAGACACTACCTGCCATTTTTGGTCACCTGCCATTTCTTGTTCTTTGACTTTGGTCAAAAGTCTACCTTTGACTGGTCAAACGTTGACCATTGATACTTTGACTTTTGACCACATGTCATGCACCTATTGGAGAGCTGGTGGGGGCCTGTCCCCCTGCCAGAACCTGGCAAGGAGAAGGGCGCACGCCACCCTAGGCGTGTGCCCAAGTTGGAGGCGCCTAGGAGTCCTTGTTGGACAAGGACTCCATCTCCTTTTTGGATTCCAATTAGAGTTCTTCTAAGAACCAACTTTGACTGGTCTTAGGCGCCCTCTAAGGAGGAATCCAGGGGACTCTATTCCCACCAATCAGATTTAGATCTGATTTCACAAAGGGTTGTGATTGGTTGGGAAGAAGAGGAGTTGGATCACAGCTAGTCTATAAATAAGACCCTGTATCCAACTCAGATTGTATGAGATAGAGAGATATGATGAGATCATAGTTTCTCCATGCCCCAAGGCTGCCTCTCCCCTCCTTCTCCACGCCATAGTCTCTTCTCCCCTTGCTCTCCACGTCCAAAAGGAGTTTTGGACCTTGGTTGGTGCGATTCAGATCAAAGAAAGGCGATCAAAAGCAAGAAGGCTGCGCTGCTGCAAAAGGACGACTGCTCATCTTCAAAAGAGTTTTGAAGATCCTC